>OV839567.1:130632459-130747812 GCA_929447395.1 Epistrophe grossulariae
GTGGGAGTAGCCGGATTTTACTAAATCCAATTTTTTATTTTTTTTCTCGTTCATCGCAACAAAACTCTGAAAATTTGATCAAAATCGTTGGAGCCATTTCCGAGAAACCAAAAAAACAAAAACAATATTTTTTTCTATTGTTTTGGTTTTTTTCTTCTTCGTATATACATACGCCTGACCACGGGCAATCATTTCTAGGTGTCTGAATTTAAACAAATTCCCCTAGAAAAAATACAATTTACAGCCTATCATGGCTGCAAAATGTATTTGTGTCGATAAACATCGACTAATATCATGCGTCTTAGAAAGGTATACGGCAGCATCTAACTTATGAGCCCAACTATCGTGCCTGGGCGAAACGCATATTTATATCGGACACTTAGGTCGCAAAAAGTCTTCCAATTACATATATGTAATTCAATATAGTCCACTAAACAAAAAAAATTAAACATTTTTTTTTTCAATTGTTTTGGTTTTTTCTTCTTTATATAATATATATATATACAAAAATAACTCGTTTAAAGTAATTAAGATACATAGAACATGATGATACTGTAAATTTGGCGGTTGATTTTTAATTATTTTTTTCTACATTTTCATTTTACATTTAAACAGGGGAAAATTGAGCATTTCTTAACGATGTTTTTTTATTTTGAGCCATCCAACGTTGCATCTTATGCAACACCCTTTATATTTCATTATTAAAGAAACTTGGCAAAACACCAAAAACAAATTTAGACAACGCATTGTTTTCCCTAAAACCTAGCATTTTTATTTTATTTATCTTATTTTAAGAACAGCGCCAATATTTTATTTAAGATTCTGCTAAATTTTCACATTTAAAATACGTTAAATTTTCTCAACTTCGAAACTAACTATAATCATTCATTAATTGGCCATAGAAATATATCAAGTGGACGTGGTTGTTAAAATAATTTCAATGATTAAACAATTCTAAGAAAAACTGCACCCAAATTCTCGAAATTCTACTTGCAAAAATACTATTAAATGGACCCACATTTAAAATTTTCTTAAACAAATCTCGTAGGTACTTTTCTTAAACTATCTTGTACTTTATATAGAGAATAAAGGTAGGTTCAAAGAAGTTTTCAGTTTGTTTCATTTTTTCTTTGAATTTTGAATAAAACAATTTTGCAACAAAACCATCGTCATTTCTATTTAAATGACTGCTTTTTTTAATACGAAAAAAAAAACAACTTTTTATGGCAATTGAAATGACAAAGTTCTGAAAAAAAAGAAAAACGATCTGTAAAAAAGAACGACGACATCCTTCGAATGTTTTTGTTTTATTTATTTTGTGAACAAAATTTTCCATATTATTTTATTTTTTTTTTTACTTAAGCCTTAGCTTTCGTTTTAATTTTTACAAGCAGATTTGCCCAAGCACTTTGCATAAAATCCACATTTTTCAATGTCACCTACGAGTCCAGTGTCCTGTCCTTAGAACCGGAAAAATGTGAGGTAATAATAATATGGAAAGAGGATAAGAGAGAACCAAAAACAAAAAAAATGACACTGACTTAGTCATGAGCTTTAATATATGGGCATCTGTCATAGGAAAAGGCGAGAGGTATATAAACGATATAACGATTCTATATCGATGAGAATATTAAATTTATTCACTTGGATTGTAAAAAAAAAAACAAAAAAATAAATAATAATGATTGTCTCAGCCTGATGGCAACACATTCAGTATTAATAACTCGATTATTGATGATAAATTGGACAGACCAGGCGTCATAAACAATTTATTATAAAGTGAAAATGACAAGATTTATAAAGAAGGGACATAGAAGGGAAAGAACAATTTTCTTTACCCTGTTAAATGCTTATTTAAAGGAATAAAGACACATCTAAACTTCGTTTACTTATAAACGCAGAAACCTTGCTGGAAACAAATTATGTATATAATAATAAATTTGTATAAAGCAATAGTACCTATAGTTATATTTTTGTAAGACTTAGGGTCTTTTTCACAGTGTCTGGCTAAAGTTCTGATTAGTTACTCGACATATAAATATTGGCACAGGGTCATAAGTCCTCAGTAGAAAAACTTACAATTATTGTCTTTTGACGACTTTAATAGGTAATAAATGTAAAAATATTAGTTTTTGGTTTATGGACTTATGACCATATTCCAATATTTTATGTGTCGAATAACTATAATTAGAACTTACTCAGACATTGTGCTACAAGCCCTTAATTTCACATCCGTATACTGCTCACCCTTGTGGAGGAAATCTACCCACTGTAGAGTGAAAGAGAAAAAGCCCTGAAGTCGGTTCTCTAGATATTATGTACTCTATAACATAGTATTATCTGTTTTTTTACTAAGGAAGAATTTTACAGAATTTTACAAAACAGAATTTGCAAGTCAGTATTTTGACCATACAGTATTTTGACGTACAGAATTTAGTATTTACAGTAGATATAATTATGATCTTACAGTATTTTGACCACACAGAATTTTGTCATACACAATTTTGAAAAACAGTATTATGACCCGCTCCCGTTACTAATAGTATACATATTTCTCAAAGAACAATTTAATTTTTATATTCGATTAACGCATTATTTATTTAACCGATTAAATTTTTTTATAAAAAAGCAGAAAGAAATTTTCAATTTTGTTTTCTTTTTTTGAAAATTCGATATTCCAAAATTGGGTAGATAATTGTTTTTGGTGGCAAAACAATTTTAGAAGTTCAAAATATACCTTTTAACGGCCTTTAGTCCTACAAAAATTTGGCGTTTCGTCCCGGCGATCTCACTTGGACTCATCAGTTGACTAGTCAGGGCCTTTGTCAATACGCAATTTTTATAAGTTGTTCAATAATTTTTTCAGTGTTCCTTACATTAATTAAACTATGGTAATATAAAAGGTGGCATTAAATTTAGGTACCGTAACTATAATTTATTTATTTTATATATTATAAATATAATATATAAAATATAATAATACTCGACTTTAAAACCACTGTGTGGTCGTGAGTAAAACGAAAATATGTGCAACCCAGTCGTGGAATTTTATACTTTAATATTGTATTCTTATTGTTTTTCAATTCACCAACCTAATTTTTGTTTATCTTACTATGTTAACTTAAAATGAAAAAAAAATAATATAAAATAATCTCTTAAAAAATACTCGTATATTCCTTAAAAGCATAATAAATTATAAATTCTCTGGTTTGGCAACATGACACGAAACAACAAAAAAAAAAAATATTAATAAATCGTTTTTCACTTGAAACGATATTCAAGGTCTATATTCTGTGTGTTTTTGTAATAATTCAACTTAACTGCTTTATCTATTAAGTTTAATTATTTGCATATCCGAATTTGAATTTTGAAATTCCCAAATGGCTAAATTTTGTTTGCCTCTCACGTTATCTCTGTGAATTGAGTTGAGCATCCTACGCTATATATGTATGTATGAATGTACACAAATATACATTTTATGAAATATAGAATTTTGTGTGAAATTGTGCGCCTCGCACCCTTTTTTTAGAGGACATGGTGCAGGAAAGAGAGACTTAATGTGGTTTCAAGATTTATGTTACAGTCCTTGCACTATATTTTGTTTCATATGATACGAATATAACCTAAACCTATACAAAGGCATATCTAGACAAACCTTATACCTTCCCTACTGATATAGATTCATAAATTGGATAGGAGCACCAGTATACAGCCTCGCTTAGGTTCGGTTCAGACTGAATATGGAAATGGAAAGAGAAAAGTCGTCAAATAATTTATTATTCCCCAATGTGTTGTAGAAATGTCAGTAAAAGTTGTTTTTGGCCAACCGCAAGGGGCAGCACAATATATACCTCATCTCAGCCAAACAAAGCAAAAATAGTTTATTATTGTTTTTTTTTTTTTTTTGTCAACGCTTGTATACGCATTAATATTATAAAATTGACTGCATGCATATTCGCATACACATATACAGACACGTTATTATATAGAGAAGTTTATGGGTGCTGACACATTGGATGTCTAAAATTGTAAAACATTGACATAATCATCGAACCGACCAATTGACAATATCAGAATTTTATTTATATATATGATTTAGCTCTGTTCTGGGGTTAATGTGATATGGCTTTTTTGCTTCCTGTCTATATATGTACTCACTCAAGTATGATTTTTTTTTTCGAAGGCATGTTTCACACCAAAAAATATTCAAACCCCGAACCGAATCAGTGAATCGAAACAGGGGAATCGATAAATTGAGAGGTAAATTGCATGTTTGTTTATTTATTGGCACAGGAAGCTATATGGAATAGAGTCATTTTCTGTTTTTGGATATACATATACTCACAATCACAAACGCACGCACATTTGTCATGCTTGAATGGCATAGTTAGCTCACCTGAAATGAAAACAAAAATATGAGAATGAGTTAGCCGAAAACAATAGAATAGGCAATTAATTATTTATAGGTAGCTAAATCAATAAAAAATATTTTTTTTTTGTATTCTCATTTTTTTTTATTTTTGTTGATGTTTAAAAACTATATTTTAATATTTGAGAGTTGTAGATAGGTACAGGATAAAAATATAGAAATAAACAACCACTGTTGTCTTTTTTTAATTTTTGACGTCAAGATAAATGAATCCAATTGTTTTGATTTGACAAAAAAAATCTTGTGTGAACAAATTTTGAATTTAAATTTTTTTTCGATTATTTAATATTTTAATAGTTAATATGTTGTTCTGGAAGATTACTCATACATCTAAGCAAATTTTTCCAACGAAAATTTGTGCAGAAAAAGAGGACATATGGTATCTGGTAAATAAAACAAATTTGTAAGACCAATAAAATCCAGAAAATTTATTGAAAATTATATAAGAAGGTACCTACTTATGTATATGAATAAAATAGTGTATCTCAATAATCTGAAAATATAGTTTATACTCTCTACCTAAATTCTAATATCTGTGAACTTTGTATTAAAAAAAATGCAGCCGATCTAGGGAAAAAATTAAGGGTAGGTACTTCAATAATTTGGATAAAAACTGTAGATCTGCATATTATTTTTAGTCAAAATTTAAAGAATAAAATAAAATTTTAGTGTACCTCCCTCTCATCGCTTCACCATACTTTTGAACTTCCAATTTTTTTAAATCGATTTAAACCAGGCTTGTTAAAGAATGCAGTCTTTTGTGAATGCGCTTTTATAAATTATTTATTGGACTCAATTAAAAGATTGCATTCATTGACTTCACTTTAAAAATTCAAAACTTTAAATTATGCAATCATTTTTTTTTCCATTAATTTAAGAACAACCAATTGAATGCATTCTTTGCATTCTATACACTCCATTGGTTGAAGAGAGAAATATAAAACTTGCCTATTTTGAACATTGATTGTCTTGGGTTTGACTTGACCTGTAACAATTACTGAAAAGATATATCTTGGAGAAACTGATTTTTGAAAACTATCAGTCTTTTTTATAAGATTTCTTTAGAACACTCTTGGACAGTTGCCTAGATAGCCACTGTCTAAAATATATTACGAAATCTCCTTATTTATAAACGCATTCCAGCTGTCTAATTAATATGTTCTCATACACTCATTAACATCCCTGTTATCTGTCAATTTCCAGAACATTTGGATACGTTCAATGAACATTTCGTTTTACTTTCAATTTTTTGTTCATTGAACATACTCATTATAGAATAGGTTTGCAGAATCAATTGCTATGTCTAAGTTAGACACTAGATGGAATATGATTATTAAAAGGTTTTGGAATTTAACAGCTGTTCAAAGTTAGACATACTTTGGAATAGGTTTAATGTTTATAAATAACACTGCATGTCGTTATCTATTTTTTATAACAAAAGAGAGTCGGATTCAAGGTGCCTGCAATTTTTTTTCTCTCCCACCAATAAATTGAAATAAATCGATTTGGAAAATAAAAGTGGGGGTGAAGCGATATGAAAGGAGGATATGGGGGAAGATGTATGTATGTATAATTTTTTATTATATGGAAAGTTTTGGATTCTTAAGAAAAATCAAATTTGAGATTTTGTTTAAACTTAACGATGATTATAGACAAAAACAGTGGGTCTTGCAATTCTGTCCGTCTGTTCGATTCGAGTACCGCCTAAATGGATAGGTCGATTTTCTTGAAATTTGATAACTAGCATTATTTGGACACTCTCTCGACACGTTTTATTGTTTTTTTTTTTTTTTGAACCAAAACTAACGATATTTTTTTAGTATTTTTGAGTAATCTTATGTTTTTTAAAGATTTTTCTATTGGCTACAAGAATGTGAAACAAAATTTCAAAAAATAGTTATTGATGGCACCTCCTGCATAGAACTATTTTTTTGATTTTCTATTTTATCCAAAACGGTTCAACTGATTTTGTTCAATTTTGTATGGATTAAATTTTGAAGAGTTTAAATAATATTGTAAGCCAACATTTCCGAAAAAATATTTTTGTAATTTTCAAAAAAAGTGTAAATTTTTTTTTTGAAAACTCAATATTTCAAAACCGAGATCAATCCGATTTATGATAAACTTATTATATGTTTTTTTTTTTAACATAATCTATAGTTTAATCAACAAAAAAATATTCCTATATATATAGTCGAAATTAATGACACATTTGCATTTCATACAACTGTTTAAAACTCGTTTAAGATAGTCTTATTTTTGTCGAAAACGGCTCCTATGATTTTGATTAAAAGTTTTAGGTGTACTAATATTAGCAAGATCTACAGTTTTCAGGAACAAATTTAAAATAAGACTTTTTTACCAGTACCTCTAATAGAACAATTTTTTTTGATTTATAACTAAATCTCATCGGTTAAATCTAAAATATATTTTTATATGTTTTACAACTTGTGATTATGTTTAAATAATATTGTTAATCAAAATTTTCAAAAAAAATAAATTGTGGATTAATTTTTTTTTTTTTTTTTTGAATTTTCCAAATATCAGATAAAGGTGCAGATGATTTTATTTTAAATCAATTATTAACTCTGTATTAATGTAGAAGATCCCGCTATAGGACTACCTGCCCTCATCGAGTTACCAGATAAGGAGTATACAGTTTTTAATTTAGTGTCTAAGCTAACATTTTGCGCATGAGTTGGCTAGCAAATTATGGTCAAGGCATAAGGTTGACACGCTTTAAAAGTCGGTTTTTGGGTTTTTTCAATAACATATATCTGACCCGGCTATTACGGTAGGTTTTAGTGATACAAAAAATATCATGTGAAAGCAAACATTATTTAAAAATTTTAAATTAAGTGATTTTTCGATTTTTTTAAAATTGGAATTTCAGTCGGGTAAATAAGGGCAAATGGAGAGAAAGGTCTAGATTCTATTTCCTAAACGATAAACGATAGAGATAATTTTCTTTCTTTTATCAATAGAAAATCTATTGATAAAAGAAAAAAAATTCTTCAAATAAATACAAGAAAGTTATACCTACAAAAGAAAATTCTTAAAAATTTAAAACTCGAGATAAAAACTCAAAAAAATGAAAAGAAAATGTCGGAGAAAAAATCAAATAAATCAGTATGATGTTTTCTAGCAATATATTCTGTTATTTCGAGAAGCAGATAAGAAATTAAAGAACCCACGATTTAACCTTTTTTTTTAACTATACCTATATAGGTGAATTTTGAACAATATATATTTTTTCATCATTTTTTGTTGTATTTTCATTTTTTACGCTCATTGGTATTTTCATTTAAAACTCAACATCAACATAAAGAAATTTCTATTTCGAGTACGATGGTTTATCATAATCTTATATGTACTCAGCTTGTTGTTTATAAGGCAGAATGGATACCAAGTTCGACATATATATAGATATGTTATTTTTAATCCTTTCTACAAAATATTTTATTTTTCCTTGAACTTTAAGATGATATTAACTTTTGACACTAGAGTGACAGTCGAAACTTATAAAATTAATCCCTTGTGAGAGAGGATAAGGAGGAAAAACTTTTAGAAAATACATGTGCTTGTACACTGTGTATATCTATATACCAGTGCAGTGTAAGAAAGACACATTATATACTACATTAAATTAGTTATTTAAAGTTTTAATGGCAGAAACAAATGATTTGCAATATGTATACTTTTATACTAAAATTAAAAAAAAAAAAATGTGGTGACGCAACAGCTCGTGGAAAACCAGGCCCTTACTTACAAATGTCAATCATTCCTATGAGTGTGTGGGTTTTTGGCAGGAATGGAGAGGACGTACAATTTTCTGCCGAATCCTAATGGCAAAAGTGAGTATAGCACTTTTCATTACAAGAGATATCAATACATGATGGAGAATATGTCAATTATTTGAAAGAGGTGGAAACGCATAAAAAACATTTTTGTTTTAAGGTGGAATTTTGTTGGGATTCGATCCCCAGACATTCGGCGTGTAAATAAGTCTTACGCAATTGCCATTTCGCCACGGGCTACTATAGGTAGGAATATTAACTTTTATTAATTTTTGTTAACTTAAGTAAACTTCAGTTAACATCGATCATTTTTGAATGAAATAACTCCCCAAACAAAAAATTTATCAACTTCCCCATATAATTGCGAATAGGTTTCCAAATTTGAAAACGAAATACATACATATACCGTTGTATTTTTATTTTTCAAATAACCAACAATTTATTAGATATTTACTAACTGTAATTTTAATTACTTTTTTTAACAATCATTTTCATTTTCATCCATATACAAAGTCTTATACAGTTTATTGATATTAAAATTGATTTTTCTATATAACCATTTCCATTATTATAAACATATTGTTTTCTTTTATATTATAATCAATTACGCATGGGAAATAGCCTTTTTTTATTGAATATAAAATCCCCCACCACATTCTGATTTGCAAGGACATTTTTATGCCTACCCGCAGAAACATATTATTTTGACACAGATTTTCTTTCATCTTCCACCAAATTTTCATTCAAACGAAGTTGGGGAAATTATGGCGACACTAAAATCCATTAAAGCCAAACATAGAAAAACACATTTCGTCCTTAGTTAAGCAATCTCACCACGAACAACACACTTGTCCTCGTGTTGAGTTTGAGTTAGAGTGAGTGAGTGAATGAATATAATACATTTAGCAAAAAAAAAAATAAGGGACTCAAAATAGAAATGAAAGTACATACTAACAAAAAAAAAACTAATAAGAAGAAAAAGAAAAAAAAATAAGGAACAAAGCATTCTTCTATGCAAATTGTGTCACGTTCCCTTCTCGCCTTACACGGCATCATTATTTAATTTACCCTAAAATAATTAAGATGCTCTAACGGAAGCCAGCTGAAGACCCGACATCTAAAGTAACCTCGTTTCCGTCTCCCATTCTATATATATACAATATACATCTATAATATTGGAAGTATGATATTTTAGTAGAGTAGGTGATATCCTATGGTTGTATAATACTATATCTGTCGCCTTTTTTTTGTCGTTACCGGATGCATCAATGTGTGTTTGTATAAGTTTCTACTATGATCTAAGGTCTTCGGCCCCTTAAGTTTGTCATAATAATTTTTCACTTTCTTCGTTTTTTTTTTTGTTGTTTTTGTTGTTTCTTTTTTATCTTATAGCTTTATTTGTAAAAGATTCTATATCTAAATCAGTGGCGCACGAACTTGCTTAGATTTTTTTTTAAGTCAAATATTTTGAGAATAAAACTTTTGGGTATTTGTATTGATGCAGAAATAAATCCCGTTGGACATATTTCCCAAAATAAAAAGAAATAACACCTCCGGTCTTTACTTTTTTTTGTTTTTGAATTAGAAATAAGACCCACCACAAAAAAGCATTAAATTACTGCGCGGGAGTTTTTGTTCACGCGAACCCCAGCGCATGTTTGAATGCTTATACCTAACTTTTTTTTTAAATCATATTTTCGACCTGTGCCATACGTTCTGTAACTCTCGAATCGATAAAATTAGTCGAGAAACGATGAAAATTGAAATAAATCACATGAGTTTTATTCCATTTTCTACTGTTTCTCGAGCAATTTTTTCGATGCGAGAGTTACAGAACGTAGGCAATGGAATAAAAATTCAGTGAACGAAAATCATTTTCCATTTCACATTGATTCAAAATAGCTTTTAGCGGCCTTTAGTTGTACAAAAATTTGGCGTTTCGTCCCGGCGATCTCACTTGGACTCATCAGTTTGCCAGTACGCAATTTTGTGCTAAGATCAGTTCATCATACATTGATTTCGTGACGAAAATCTAGTGTGAACTATATCCAACAAGACATAGAATTCCTAATCAGAATTTTATTTTTATTTTTATTTTTTTTTCCATCAAAGCGATTTTAGATAATTTTCTGGAATTTTTTTCTGAAAAAAAGTCACAAACTAAACTTAGGGTTCGTCCGAACTCCGAACCCCATGGCACATAGGCTTAGAATGTAAAAATAAATAATTAACCAAACACTAAAACTTTATTTGAATATGAATAGTAATAGATGGTAATTTACAAAATGAAGATGAAGAGTAAGGCGCCAGTAAGTTATAGCTTTCATTGAAACTTAACATTGAAAAATTTAATTGATAATTTTGAGGCACTTAAAAAGTGAAATCAGTGATTATTTTAATGCAAATAACCAGCTAATAACTCAATTATTATTTCTAGTCAAAAAAATATTTCATTTTGGTCCTACCTTTCACATAAAACTATTTCTAAGATTTCAATGATCAATAATAAGGTAGTTCAATCATTGAAATAAAGAAATACATTTGATTTGTGAGGTTTGGCCAAAATGAAAATTTTTTTTGACTAAAATTAATAATTGAGTCATCACCTTTTTATTGGCATCAAAATATTCTCTGATTTTGCTTTCAAAGTGTCTCAAATAAGGAAATTACATTTTTCAATGATGAGTTTCAATTAAAGCTATAACTGGCCCCTAATAGAGAAACACTCAATCACTCTGGAATCGGTGGTGGTTCTGGGAGGCATTTGATGCAGACGATGTTTTGGTGGCGAAGACAACTAGTTTTTTCCACAAACATCACTTTCTTTTTACGAGGAAGTCTCTCATCAACTACCTACAAATGGCAATTTTTTTCCCATATTGCGAAGATCATCTAAGCTAGATTTAAAGATTGTATTTTCAACCGAAAGGTGTGAGCGGTCATCTAATTCAAGTTCCATAAGCTCCTCTGCCAGCTCAATGTAATAAATTGTAAAATACAACCATTGGCCAGCGATTAGTTTGCCATGAAGAGGAATAAATTAAGATCATTTGGTCGAATACATCGACTCCACCTTTTCTCCGGTTGTAGTATCAAATCCAATAAAGTAAGAGTTTTAGCGCAACAATGGCGTATAAAACTAAATGAAACAAAATCAACTCATATAAACTTTACCAACAAAAAGATTATTAATGTTCCAATTGATATTAACAGTAAAGCTGTACCTACCTTACGCCAATACTGCCAAATACCTTGGAATTACTTTGGATGCCAAGCTAAAGTGGAAAGAGCACTTTGAAAAGAAAAGAGAGGGACTTAAGCTAAAATATAGAAAAATGTATTGGTTATACTGGGTAAGAATTCTGACTTATCTATCTAGGTGCCTAATTCCGTAAAACCAAAACGATAGAACGATATCGTTTTGGCAATAGCTGTCCCTATCATTCTTTTTAGATGTGATAGAGATGTGTCTAGTCGATAAATGATATCGTTTGATCGTTTTCGTTTTACGGAATCAGGCCCCAGAACAAAATAATGCTTTACAACCAAGTACTACAACCGGTTTGGACTTATGGCATCCAACTGTGGGGTTGTACAAAGAAAACAAATGCTGAAACCATCCAAAAATTCCAGAACAAAGTCCTTCGTGAATCGTGGAATAATAAATGCTCCTTGATATATTATAAGAAATAGCGACTTGCATCGTGATCTACAAATAGAAATGGTTACAGAAGTGGTAAGAAAACACGCTGTATCACATATTCAGCGACTGCATAGTCAATATAACTCCGAGATAGAGACTGTATCAAATGTACGTGACAATGTTCGAAGACTAAGAAGAACCAAGCCTCATGAGCTGATGGTTTAAATATGCGATGGGAAAGTATTAAAACTTTAAACTTCCCCCAATGCGATTTTGTATTTAAGAAATAAAAATCTTTTGTCGATCTTTCATAGATTGGTCCTGATATCCTGGTGGTTTTAAATTAGAAAATTTTTCAAGACGGCTCAGTGTAATAAGCGATATGAAAATAAAGCCTATGGGTCTTATTCCCCAAAATAAAGGGAAATAACACAAGCTTGATATTTTTTTCCTTTTTAACCCTTAACTAAAGTGGTAAAATTTAGTATCGTATCCATAGATGTGGGTCCACTGGACCCAGCAAATTTAAAATGTTAATAACAGCGAATTTATAAATTATTTCATACACATTTTTTTACTAAACTTATTCATTGTTTAATGGCAAAGATAATTTAAAGAGAAAACAACCTTGGGAAATTTCATTTTACTGCAAATTTGAAAGTTCACCAATGAGTCGAAATTTAATTTACTTAAAAACATGTCATGTAAAAAAAATAATATAAAATAAAAAAAAAATTAATTTAAATGAAACAAAATATATTTCTTCCTTTTTAATGCTTCCTTTTTAGAATTATTAAAACAAACACTTAAAATCTTCTTTTTGAACAATTCTGACATTGATCAAAAAATTACACAGTGGCTCAGTACAATTAATGCAAAAAGGCATCTTCATTGTATTTCTTGAATATCTGCTAATTTCGTTTACAAAACTAGACAATTGAGCATTCAACCATTGCTCCAACATGCCCTCTTAATTCTCAAACACAAAAATTTGATTTGTCGTTAAAAATATTTGAATTAAAGCAATAAAACTAAATTTGTAACAAATAAAAATTAATCACGTATCTATAGACGTGGGTCCAGGGGACCCATGCGTATGCTGAAAATGACATAAGGAGCGGCGTGTAAAATGAGTCCTTCTCACTATGTACTCTTCAGCTTACTGTAGGAAGGTACTTAGAAGCGGGGGGAACGGCGGGCACTGCGGCGTTTTTTACACACTTTCAAAGATTGAACATGGGTCCACTGGACCCATTTTTGGAAACAAAAGCTATGGATTTTAATTCTTTTTTCTTTCGGGTTTCAATTTGAAGAATATGGAGAAATAAATTGCATTTACTAAAAACCAAAAAAACGATTTTAGACTGTCTACCGAATAATCTGATGAAATGAAATTAATTAAATCAGACTCGATTGGTGGCAAAGTATATGAAGCAGTCGATGATTTTCGTGAAATAAGAATCTCGTAAAGTGACGCCAAAAATGTTTTAAAAGCTCTCTGGACTTCGAATTATTAATTAGTTTTCAGGTTATACCTAAATTTGGGCTTACCAACAATTTTCGGTGCCTTTGAGCCGCTAATATTAAAAGGTAAATTTAGATTTGATACAAGCTAAGGATCTCGCCAAAAATTTAGGTAATGAACATAAATGGATTCGTGCAGAAATAGATGCGTTTTCTGAAATTTATGAAGCTTTCAAAAAATTTCCGAAACTGTTGATTTAAGAGCACAAACGAAAAGTCGGCAGATAGAAGAATAGTCAAAATCCTGAAGTTAAAAGTACAGAAAATAAGTTTCGTATGATGGTGTTTAATCTATTTCTGGACTTCTATATCATAGAACTTGGAGGGAGATTCACAAATCATGAAATAATGGACACTTAAACGTGCAGTACTTTTTCTTTTTTTGCCTTTTTCAGTAAAATGTTCAGAACAACATTTTTACGATGAAATTTTTACTAATTCAGTCAACATTGACTAATGCAGTCTTTGATTCTGCTGATTGTTTTGTATTAATAAATTCGAAATTGACGAAGCTGATAAACTTATTAAAAATGTCGAGTTTCATTAAACACTTCTTACTGCTGGCCATCTGCTGATCTCATCGAGTTTGGGGAAGAGATATGTATTTGATCCGCAGAGGAGATATCAAGCTTAAAAATTCAATTGAAGCGCTGGATGGCCAATCATCCAGAAGAAAGGATTTTTGCTAAACTGCCGATGTCGAACGTCTTCTGCCGAATGAACGTTTTCTAGTTTGAAACTAAATGAAATTTATTACCATGTCATCCCCCATATTGTAAAAAGCTTTCTATACGCCACTGGGTCAGTGTGAGTAAGCAAAACCGTGTTCGGGATTGAAAGCCCTCCATTCGACTTTTTACACCCTTTTGATTCAAGATGACGGCCAAATTAAGGCTTTCAACACCCAAATTCGACTTGTATACTCACACTGACTCCCTCAAATGCAAAGTTTGGCCAAATTTTTTCAAAGAGCTCTGACGTTAGATATTGGATAATGGATACTTTATTTTCCCATCATACCAATAAAGGTCCTTAACATCAACTGATGAGCAAAATGAGAACAAGGTAGCTTTATAAAGGAATGGATGTTCATTTTGACGAAGACGTATTTGTATGTGTAATGTATAATAGAGGGCGATGATTGTTAGCGAATGTTCACAAATGGGCGCCCTTATTTTTTCCTTGAATGAATAATTTTGGGTCTCATTTTTAAATTCCATCCACGTCATTCTTAACAACAGAAAAAAAAAATTAAGTAAGTAAGTAAAAAGAAATGATATTGAATTAAGGCCCTCTTCTTAACAACAACAACAACAACGACAACAAAAAAAAAAAAAACCTTTTAGAGAGCCACTAACTACCTTTTAAAGTACGTACGTTTTCTTATATTTAGGTATATTTTTTGACCCTGTCCATGTTCGACAATAAAAAAAAATAAAGAATTTGTAAAACTTTGAAGGATGATTGATAAAGGCTGCTGATGTTTAATCCATCTACAGTAACTTGAGCCTTGAGTTAAAAAAAAACAAAAAAAACTTTTCTGTTTTAATTCATTGCTTTAGGTGATCTTGGATACGGGTGTGTGTTTTGTATATAGGTAGTAGGTTCCCTACCTTAGGAATACCTTCCTACCTGATGTCTACCTTTTGGTTTTGACTTTGACAAAGATATACCTACTGCGTTATTGCCCACAGCTATTTCTTACGGTCCACATCGGCGGTGATTAAATAGACAGGCATATGATTGAAAAGTTAATGCTTACAATTTTGTGTGACTAAAGAGCTTGAGGATTTTGGCAATTTAAAAGTCTCAGGGTTTGTTTAACATATCTGTATATACTACACAGGGTATTTTATATTGCTGGGCGCTTTCTTTTTTTATCTTCGTTGTCTGTTTTTGTATTAATAAATTAGGCCTGTGCCTTGTGATGTATAAGAATATTACATATATAAGGTGTTGGTTTCGTAGCTATGATGTTGAATAGTAAATTAGCTTGTTTAATCTTCCCTTGAGTGCCACTTTGATGTTGCTGTTGATATTTTTTGTTGTTCTTTTTTATAAAAGGGGAGGTTTGAGGGTGTGTTTGTATAATGAATGTATATACCAACCAACTTTTATCAAGAAATGTTATATTATACGTCTGCAATGCTCGCACTGTAAAAGGTTATCATCTCTGAAATTGCTTCTGGAGAAAACTTTTATATCATAGGTAAGCTGATGTATGTATGTATGTGTGATATTGGCGAGGAAGAGAAGAATTGCTTAAAATTCAAATTAATTACATTTACTTGTTCTTTTTTTTTTTTTTTTTTTTCAAGACTTTGCCAAACTTTGATGCTTGTTTTTCATTTAGGTAGGTACCTATATATGTATACATACTTGTATGTGCAGTAGGTATTACGTGATAGGATAAAGTTTTACGCTTAATCTAATGTTGACATAATATGCGTACTTAGAACAAAATTATTTGACTTAAATGTTGTGCTCAATTTGATAACGATTCTGATGAGGTTTATTTTAAATATTGCGTCAATGTAGTGTAAAAACTATTCACTTCAATTTATTTGTGTGTATGTACATAATGCCATATAGTATATACGAAATATAGATTAACTAATTCTTAACTGAAATTTAAACACAATTTTCAAAATTTCGTGGAAATCAATACGGGCAAGTAAATGGAATTTACGACAAAATTTCCGCTCAATTATACGAAGTAGAGTTGTAGCTGTAGGTGGTATACCTCTTGGGTTGCGTATAGTGAAAATATATACCACTGAAATACATGAACCAAGTAAAATATTTAGCACTTCATATTTAATTGGAATTGTTGAATTATTGATTCAAATAGCTTTGAACAACCTTAAGTCGCATCAATAAAATTGGTGTTTCGTCCCGGCGATCACACTTGCACTCATCCAGTTGGCTAGCGAGTCATGTTATCTATATGTAAGATGAACTGAACTTATAAAAATTGCTGGGCATTCCCCACTGTTGAAGCTTTACGAACCAGCATGAACAGTCGTAATTTCCTTTGTAAATACCCCACTTTGTCTAGAATGAAAGAACAGTAGTTTGGTAAGCTATGGTATCAAAACGGCGCAATCTAGCCGTAATTGGGTCACTGAGCTAGGTGCTTGTGTCCACCATTTTCTACCTTTTTGCCTTCTTTCCGAATGTATAAACAGCATTAAAAATATTCCTATTCGTACATGAATCAAAATGCAACTGGAGAATGACGTATATGCGTATAGTTTTTCGGCCTTATAAAACGCATTAAAAATTACCTACGCAGTTTTTTCAGCCAACGGAAGCTCCATAGCATATATCTTCAAATTGAAATCGCAAAAACCACCGACGTTGATTCAATAGCAGACAGATGCTCCTATATAAAAAAGACTGACAGGCGTATTTATTAGATTTTTGACTAGTTATATAGTCAACGTCTTGATAGTCCAAAATAATTGGAAATATGCTGTGTTTGACTAAATAAAATGTTAAATTAGCCAAGGTTTAGATAACCGAGCCGGTTGTGTAAGTCATCTTAAACCTCAACTAAACATGTTTATCTATTACTTGGATGACATGTCAAAAGTTGGACAACGTTTATAATTAATATCACCATTTTTTTATTTGTCATTGAATCATTTTTGGGTTGTTCCGGCATTTGGCAACATACTATTTTTTTAACGGTGACCAAAAAATTTTAGGGGTGGTAGAAACAAATGTTCAGGGCGTAAAAATGGTTCTGGTCTGCTATACTTATCACTTGTATATTGTGTACCAATCTACTCATTATTCTACTATAATTATTTGATTTAAGCAAGCTATACTTGTCATCAATTAAATTAGATATTTCTGGACAGTCAGTATAAAGATGGTAGAGAATTTCCAATATCTTGGGAGTAGGTATATTGTCTCCATACTGGCGGCAGAACTGAACTGTATATAAACAGCCGAATCAGGAAATCAAAGGTTGCATTCGGAATGTTGTCCAAAATATGGAAAAACAACTCATCTAGCTACGTACGACTGTTCCCTCCAATGTTGAATCCATGCTGCTTTATGAGTGCAGCACTTGGAAAATCACATCCGTTGTTAAAAGAAAGCTGCAAACGTTTGTTAATAAATGTTTTCGAAACATCTTGAGGGTTTTCTGGCCCAAACGTAAAACGTATCTCCAATAATGAACTTCATGCGAGAACAGGTCAGGAACCCGTATATAGGCACTATTATACCAAGACGCAGTGGATTGGCCATACACTTCTACAAAACTGGTCTATAATTTTTGTTGTCAGACCTATATTATTCAAGATATTGTGAAAAGGGGTTTCTTACCCCCTTTTCAATATGGCGGCCAAATGGGGGGGGGGGAGGTTACAGCCCCGGAAATCATTTCGTATACTCACAGTGATTCAGCCTACACATTAAAAAAGTGTGTGTGCCGGGACTCACGGTTAAGATCTGTAAACATACGTAAAGTAACGTGAATCACAATCACAGAACCACAATCACAGAATCACAATCACGAGCACAAGATACGTTACTTTTTTTTTTATGGTTAAACATCTATACTGGCGGTAGGGTGAAAAAAAAACGTAAGTATTGTGATCGTGATTGTGATTCTGTGATTGTGATTCACGTTACGTATGTTTACACATCTTCACCGTGAGTCCCGGCACTCACACTTTTTTTTTCACCCTACCGCCAGTATAGATGTTTATACACATCAAAAAAAAAAAACCTTGTCCTATACTAAATGCGAGGTTCGGGCAAATTTTTGTAACATTTCAATGGACTATAATATGGCCTAGGGACTATTTGAACTTCCAAAGTTAAGTCGCAGCAGACATTTTTAACAACATTATTTTCCATATCTAATGCCATAAAATGTTTTTTTTTTTAATAAAAACAAAATTGATTATATATTGCACACAACTTGACTTATTTACATTTGAAAATTGAGCGTCCTTATTGAAAGATCCTTTATAATTAAAAAAATCTTATGTTTGTAAAGTAAAGTCAATAATTACAGTCTGAGATAGCAGACGTTTCTTAATTAATCTTCTTTAGAATCGACGCACGTTAGAAGAACTTTTTCTTATTAAAAATAAAATTAATATTCCTACGCGGGCTGTGGGTCAATATATTATTTTGTTTCCTTTAAATCAAAAGTAGGTTTTTTCTTCTATTGAAAAGTTCTGCCTTATTCTTAGTCCGCTTGGAAACAGAACTTTTATATTTTTTTATAAATGATAAAAATGGATGTGTGTATAATAGCACATTTTCTATTCAATATTGTTCTTGCTCTGTCAACAAATTAATTTGAAAATATAAAACTGTAAAACGTATACATATAAAAGCCATTTTAATTTTGTTTTTAGTAAAAATGAAATCTAAATGGACTAAGAGAATTTCTCCTATTTGCAGGCAATTAGTGCTGGCAGTTGTATAGGAAATCAGAAATACGTGCTCAAAGAAACTTTAACTTATGCAATAGTAATAGTTTTCCCAAAACTTATTTTACCTACCTATACATATTTGTAAAACTGTGTCTTTTATATTTCAGTTAACTAAATTGCATTCACATATTAATATGTTTTAATTAAAATTTTAGTTTAATTTTAATTTTATTATAATTTTAGCAATCAGCAGATGAGCATTTTTAGGTACATATGTACTATACATAAAATGTGCTTGACAATTAACATTAATACAAAACCGCCTTTTTTTGTGTCATATTTTTGCGGTTTCTTGTTTTAATAGTGTTTTATGAGACAGCCATTGGAATATTGTATACTTTTTCAGTCGTCTGAAGTCTCAGAAATGAATAATTCAATTTTTATTGCCAGAAAAAAAAAAATATTAGTAACTTAGTCTATACCATGTCACAATGTTATTAAAAATTTTAATTTAATTCTTTGCGACTATCACTTCACTTCTCAGCTCATTAGCTAAAGTCGACCATAAAACATCTTACCTTAGCAACCAATCAGAATTAAATGTCCAAAAGGACTTTTATATATTTATTATTATATAAGGAATCAAGGGGAGAAGGCTTTATTTGTGTTTCCTGGAGTTGGTGCAGTTTTGGGCATCAGAGAGTTGTTATTATACAAAAATAAATTATCCACAAGACAGGAAAAAAATAAACAAACAAACAGAAATATAAGAATCGTAAAAAAAAACAAGACAAAAATAACTTAACAACGTAAACGCCTTGCATAATATTAAAACTTTAATTTGCATCCCAAGCAGGAAACACCACAGCCTTGCTATGGCTCTATATATAGGTATATATTATATACGTTCACGTGACATAGCCAGAGAGGTTCCAGTTTCATTTAGATGACAGTATCCTGTCAAGGAGAAAAAGGGGAAGCAGGGCAGTAGCAGGGTGAAAGGATGCATTAAACTGTACTGTTTTTCATTTGTGTTTTGAGATTGTCCTTTTTTTTTTTTTTTTTTTTTTTAATGTTAGCAGCTATATAGCTGTAGTTGAATATCATGTTCGTATTCAAAAGGGGGCCATAGTTATGCCCTTAAATTTAATTGCACTCCTGAGAGTATATACACAACAACAACAACAACAACAAGCATTCATTCCTACCCATACCTTTGTGATCTCTTGTTTGTTTCAAAAACTTCAACTTTGTAATTTTTAGGCAGGAATACAATCTAATATGACTTTAGTGAATTAATTAGTTCAAAGCAAGATTAAGGTCCCTTTTCTACTTAGAGTATGTTAAGAACCCAAAGTATTAGTTGGGGTGACTCGCAACTTTACGTCAATTTTCGGCCATCTACAGCAATGAAGCTCATTTTTGCTAAATAGATTTCTAAATAGGTAACATATAGTTGCGACTGCTTTCAAATTGTAAGGAAATTAATTTTCTATGAAATCATTTTCTAAATTTTTCTGTAGTCAATTATCCATATAGGTAACGTAACGTTTAAGAAATTTTAATTAAATTTATTTGAATAAAAATTGTAAATTAAATTTTTACTTTAAATGTTTAAACGTTCTTCTGTAATTTTAACTAAATAATTATTGTGCATTTAAATGTTACATTGACCCTGCATTCTGGACAGGACAAGATTTGTTTGTATGTGTACGTCTAGGTAGGGTCAGTATAAGTAAACACAACTTTATTTCGGGGTAATAGACAACCTCTCCATAATTGGCTGCGACTTTGGAGAAGTGGTTGAGAAAAGCTTTCCACTATTTAAAAAAAAAAAAAACACAAACATATATATGCCAGTAAGACCTAGGGTCTTATAAATTAGGCAATGTTAGATAGGATAGATTTTTGTTGGCATAGTGGATTAAGAAATTAGGTTTTTGATTATCTCCACCAGAGGTGGCGTTCAGTTGAGAAAATATAGAAAAGAATGCTGCCTAGACTGGGGATCAAACCCACACATCCAGGTTAGCATTCAAGAACTACTTCCACTTCACCAGGACCACCCCCGTATATAATTTTTTGTACAGAATTGAACTCTCTATAATTTTGTTAAATTCCCTATATCAAGAGATTATCAAGTGGCACGATTTTTAAAAAAGATACAAGAGCCAGTTTTTAAAAAAGTCGTCTTATTGTTGCACGGTATAAGCTTGACTATAAAAAATGACATTTTAAAATTTTCGGACCATACAAAAAGTTTAAGGGTATATTTATATCATTTAAATAGTAACATTTTTTTATTCTGTTTTGTATTTTTCAAAAACGGATAAACTGATTTTTTAAATCTTTTAATAGGTTGGTACTAGGTAAATATTATTAAATATTGCATATCGACTGAAATGCAGAAACTGAAAAAATTTGTAGGCCGATCTATATAGTAAGAGGATTTGCATTCTGCTTTTTTCTGTAAAATGTTCAGAACAACATTGTTACGATGAAATTGCCAAAATGTGGCTCTGTTTCTGGTAATTTTAGATTAGATTAGATAAGAAATTTCGTTATTAATTTTTTTTTTTTTTTTTAAATACTCATAGAATAGTAAAAAAATTACAAGAATGCCTTATTCCGTCTGCTGGAATTAATATTGCAATAAATTTATCTAAGATAGTGAAATAATTGATATTTTTTAGTTTAAACTAATTATAAATCAAATAAATAAATCTCAAAAGAAAAGATGTACAATATAAATGTTTAAAGAAAAACATTGAGAAATTTTTTTTTTTTAATGAAAGAAAGGAGCTTACACTTAGAATTTGATCTAATACAAAGATAATTGCTTAATAGTCCAATCAATAAAGTATTTGGACTCGGAAAAAATCGCCAGAATGCTGGATTTTGGTATATAGCCTCTTCATGGCGTTACTAAGAAATTGTCAAAAGTCTCCATCGATATGAGAGCCGCTAACAATTTTACGGGGGGTTGAAGCCCCCTCAAAAATGTTTTTTCAGAAATAACTCCCAAATGGTAAGTTGTAAAAAAAAAATGTCAAAGACTAATTTGTAGCTTGGAAAATTTTCTACAAAAAAGATTAACATATTTTTTTTTTATAAAAATAACCGTTTCCGAAATAAACCAGTTGGAGGAGTTAAGAGTCTTACTTTTCTATATAGTTAGACGGCTTAGTTAAAAAATTGTGCATTTTGTGATAAATGCATCAAATTTTTTTGTTGTCGGTACATTATATGAACATTAGTTTAAGATATCGGGCCACTGTATTTGTCTGCCCCTCTAGGTGGGAGAGGCAAATAAAAAAAAATATTGAAAATAGAAAATTAATATAAAAACACAACGGCATCACTAACAATATCATGTTATAATTTTGTTTAAAGCCAGTAATTAATTCTTTAATAATTTTTCCAAATTACGTTTATTATTATTTATTCAAAAACTTAGCACTAAAATAACGTAATTTTGTAGGAAATTTTCCAAGCTACAAATAAGTATTTGACACTTTTTACTACTTACCATTTGGGAGTTATTCCTGAAAAACAATTTTGTGAAGCCTTCAACCCCCTGTAAAATTGTTAGCGGCTCTCATATTGAAGAATCTCAAACACCCATTTACAAGAGCCGAAAGAAGGCAAAAAAAGACGTCCTCTTTCTTTAGAGACTAAAAATGAACTGTTTTATTTTCCTTAAACTATTTCTATATTACAATTTCTATACCTAGTTTCAAATACATACATATACATTTGCTTTACCTATCTTATCTTTAGTTTCCTAAATTCTAAACTAACAATAAGGGTTGTAAAATGGACAACGACGATGCAGTGCGACGCATCCCTTGTTCATAACATAATGCTAACAGATGGAAGTCATAAAACCCAATCTGCGATATCATATACTGTTATATGACAAGGTTCAATCGCGACACAGCGTCGCCATCCACTTTGATCTTAAACTATATATACAAAACAATATTCCTTCTGTCATAAAAGTACAGCTATTCTAAATATATAAATATCTAGATATAGATAATTAAACACATATCGATGGGGACTTTTGACAGTTTCCTAAGAAAACCATGAGGAAGCTATATAACAAAATCCAGCTTTCTGGCAATTATTTCCTAATTGGGCCGTTTGTATGGCTTTATTGACTAGAATATAAATTATTTTCCAAATTGTGTACTTTTTTTAACATTATAAAATATATATGTACGTACCTATATATCATAATTTTAACATGATGTATTTACTATTTAGTTCATTTAGTTTTCAATTCATGAACAGTTTCTTTCAAGTTTAATTTATTAATATATATCAATCATAATATAATCTTAACTCTTCAATTCCCAGTGTCACCTCTAGGTGACATATGCTTCTAATATTTTTTTGACCATACCGCAATTTTTTTTGTATCCTACTTTTATTGGTGCAAAGCCAATAGGTCTTAGTATTTTTTTTTTGAGTCTCTAACTATACGTCATTTGTCAAATTCATTCCATTGTTTCGCGTGTGATCGGAGTTTTCTTACTATGTGTCATTTCTTGAAGTATAAACTGAGATAAAAATGTCCAAACCGTAAGTATCGTTTTTTTTTCCTACATCGCATTTTATAAAGAAATATATAAAATTAGATATAAATGCATTTTTCGGCAAAAATAAACCATAGCATGATAATTATAACGGTAAAAATATGACGTGTCACCTGTAAGTGACCCCCCTAAAAAGGGGGGGGGGGGATCTTTGCCTAATTTTTATAATTTGTTTAGTCTATAATAAATCTATTTATAATTTTGAGTATAGGAGAGATGGTTTCCATAAATTCAAGCATGGGAATTGAAGAGTTAAAGATAAGGTTTTAAATGATCATTTTGTTGTATCAACAACTGTTAATAGTATGGAATCAATATCTACCATTTCTTTTTCAAAAAAGTGTTTTTTGGATTTAAAAAAAAATCAAACTTTTTACGAAACATTTTAAAAAGTTGTTTACTCAAGATCGAAATTTTAAATGAGAGAACATGAATATCGTTGGTATTGCGGAACAGTGGCGGGCGTGGGAAACTCGTTTTGCTAATGTTATTAGATGCTTTCGGAATATCTTTTTATTGAGCCATAACGTCATCAAGAATTTTGGTGGATACCTACTTCTACCTTATATTATGTTCGACAGTATAATTTATAAAGTTACACATAAGATTTAACAGTTATGCACAATAATTTAAATTTTGAAATATGTTCGATTTCATGAAAACGCAACGAAATAACAGGACAAACAAATTAACTTCACATTAGCCGTGTTTTTTTGCAAGCCCGGGGGGAATTGGATGAAAAAAACGACGTCGGTGCTAAACAATTAACATGTTAAATGGAACATCAACTAATCCCGGAGAATTCTCGGGGTTTAACTTAAGCGCACCGAAAAAATGTGTTACCGGCATGAATTGCATACATGTTATCGATATTTTGTATGAAAACTCCATGTTTTTTTACTGTCATGGCGTCGCTAATCCCCGCTGTCGTTTTTTTCAACCAATTCTCCCCGGGCTTGCAAAAAAACACGCCTATTATCACATTTCCCGGTCAATAGGCATTGATTTACGTAATTTTATTTTCTCAATTAGTTTTTGTAAAATAATATAACGGCAGTTAAAATGTAAGACCTCGTAAGTCGAAAAATTCCAAAAAAAATATTTTTAATGCAAACAAAATCTGCAGAACCCTTGGTAAATTTCAGCGTAACGATGTTGTTCCTGAATATACCTACATAAAAATGCCGAATTCAAAACCTCGTTCTATAGATCGCATACAAAATTTTGAAGTTTTTTTTTTTTATTTCTGAAAAAAATGCTAAATCGACTGATAAGGTTCTGCACCTTAACCGTCGATAACTTATTTGTACGTATGTATAATGTATCTTATTATTCAAACATTTTGTTTTTTTTGTGTCCAAGATAAAATTTAGTTTTTGTTGATAGTAACTATTGAACTTGAAAAAGGTGTTCGTAATATCGATTATTCATTATATTGGTATTCGTTATGCTGGACCACCAATGTCTTTCAAAAACAAATTTAATGTTTTGATTATTTTTTTAAACTTGAAGGCGTAGTGGGTGCTAAAATGAATAGTCTAGAAGATTTTAAAAAATTGCAACAACAAAATATCGTAGGTATTGTGGTACTGCTGTGGCGTGGGAAATTCATAGTGTAATTGTAAAAAGACTCCAGCGATATGAGTGCTGCTTACAATTTTCCAGGGGTCAAAGGCCCCCCAACTGGTATACTTATCATTCCCTCCGCTAGAACTGTTTTTTTTAATTTTTCACTTTCTTAATGTCGTCTAAACCCTTGTGGAGAAATTTGAATTTTTATTTTGGATCAACTAAAACGCGTGGCTGTCATACAAAACGAATATGATTTTTTTTTTAATTTTCTTGAAAACAGCCCTTACAATCTTGATTAAACTTCGTTCCTGTAATTACCAAAGTGATTGTAAGAAAAGAGCACTTCAAGTTATTGACAAAAAAATCGTATTATACGGAAATGGATTTTGTCTTGTTTTGAGAAAATTTTTCGCTTGTCAGAGGGTGATATGAATTAAACGGAGCACGTGCTCAGAGCACGGTGTTGAATACAAAAAGCTGAGCAGGAGGTAAGAAAATTACTAGTATTAAAAAAAAATGTATTCATACCAAGTGGAGTACGTGCTCCAGTCTTGAGCAGGTGCTCTGTTTTATTCATATACCACCCAGTTTGCGAAGATCATAGGAATAGAAGGAGTGATTGATGTACCGAACAACTATGTCGAATAACTGAGTTATAGGATCTGAAATATAAACGCCAATATGTAGGTTTATTCCTAAATTATTTTACTTTTCTTTTTATTTTTTTTAAATAAAGATTCTTAAATAAAATTATACCCCCTTCAAAATATTATAATTCTTAATCCGCGCCTGGTGGACGTGGACGTTTGTCTCTCTACAAAAGGAATTTTTGTGTCTGCACAGCCAGTTAAATGTGCACCCAAAGCATCGTCCTTAACTCACATTACCGCTTTTCTGTATTATTTTAATTTTTTGTTCTCAGTATATCCTCGAAACCATTTTCTTTTGTCTCATTTCGCGGATATCCCTTTTACTTAAAATAAAGACGAGATGGCTATGAAAAATACAAAAAAAAAGAATGGGAAGGTTTCTTCGCGTTCAAGAATATCGGTGTCCTTTTTTAAGGATGCTGTTTCTTATTATATAGAGATATTGTATTTTTCTGATATTTTTCTTATAATGCAGGTCCTTAATCCTTATCAGAGAGAGTTTTCATTTTACTTTGTGAGCTTTATCATATAAATACATACACTATTTCTTGTTCATTTATTTTTCGTATTATGTTTAAATGTTCGTCGTCCAGTGAACGATTGTTTTTTTTGTCTATTTTGGCCGAAAGACAAAAAAATATTAACCCAGGATGGTCGTATATACAACAGCTGCCAGGATAGAGCAAAACTGATAGAAAAATTCAGCTTGAAGATGAAGAAACTCGAAATGGACTTATTTGTTTATATTCACGAAGAATTTTTATTTAAATTAATTCAAAGTTCTTTTTTTTTATTATCGTCGTTTCTTTTGGATAATAAGACAAAGTTGAAGTAAAAGAGTTTTTTGTAGTTCTTTTTATTATTATTTGATTTATAAAAGATTTTTCTTTTCTTGAATTTACCTTTTTCTTATATTAGATTTAATAGTAAGTATAAGGTTTATGGTTAATTTCTTTATAAAATTAAAAAAAAATATAAACTATCTACGCTAAAAAAATAAAAATATGATAAAAAAAAACATTTTGCTTAGAGGGCATCTTTTATAAAAAAAATC
Organism: Epistrophe grossulariae; assembly: GCA_929447395.1. Lineage (NCBI taxonomy): Eukaryota > Metazoa > Arthropoda > Insecta > Diptera > Syrphidae > Epistrophe > Epistrophe grossulariae. The sequence goes on from OV839567.1 coordinate 130,659,132, forward strand.
AAATTAAAATATTTTTCCGAGCTTTTATTTGTTTGCTTTTGAAGTGAGGAACAAATAAATACATAAAAAGGGGGACACCCACGCTACACGACGTTTTTCTATAAATTGCGTGTTTAGTTTTAATGGATAATTCTACATAATTAGCTATGTAAATAATTTATTCAGGCTTATCATTTATCTTTAAAGTTAAGGAACATTTGGTGGAAGCGATTTTTGGATAGTTAATTAATTACTCTAAATTCTACAATAAAGTTGAATATTTTTGTGTCGCTATTTTGATCTTTAAAAAATGATTTAAAATGATAAGAGCATTAAATATTTAAAAAGAATACTAAGGGCTTGTTTTGCAATGTCTAAGTAAAGTTGTGATTACTTATCTGACACATAAAAATATTGACCCACCTAAATTAGTTACAAATCCAAAATAGATTTTTAGTATTGCAGACTTATGACCCTGTATTAATAATTTTGTGTCGCACTAATCAGAACTTTACTCAAAAATTGTGAAACAGGGCTTAAAAAGGTAAAATTTTGAAAAAATCAGTTTGGAAAAAAAATTTGATAGAATTTGATATTTTTTTATTTCGTTATAAATTTTACAATGGATTGTTGCCGAACATTTTATACTTAAGAGATTCAATTTACAATTTATCTTTCAACTAAAATATTATTTTTTTGATTTAAATATTAAATTTGGAGGAAAAAGAAACCTCCATTAAAAAAAATGATATGAGATTTAAATTTCTTAAGGTACCTTAAAACTCATGACTAGAAAAAAATATAAATTACAACGAAAAGAACACTCAGAAAAAAAAAACATTGCTATCCCAAGAATTTTAAATTCTTGTAAAATTGTAGACAAAAAATGTCGGCTCAACAAAAAGTTCTTGCAGCAACAACTCAGTGTTATTTTTTTAAGAATCAAATTTTCAGTTTAAAAATTAAGTTCTTGGAAAAACAATTTTAACATTCTTAATTACTTTCAAAAACGGAAAGTTGTTACCCCAATAATTAAATTGCTGTCATATCCAATATATCTTTTTAACAATCAAATTGTTCATCCAACAATTCGTTCTTAAGTTAACAATTATTATCAAGAATAAAAATAGTTGGCAGAACAATGAAAAATGTAAATTATCTTTATAGGTAAACTATTTTCAAGAATTTGTTCTTGGGTCAACAAAAAATTGTTATTCCTTAGAACAACCATTATAGGTATATATATCATTATCTCTTTTTTTCTTGCGGTACATTAAAATAAAATTTGACTCTCACTTCTTTAGTCTCGTATACTCGTACCTACGCTTGAGATACCGAAAATAAAAAAAAACAAACAAAAATCCTTCAAAAATCCTTCAAAACTAAAAATTGTTGGTTCAACTATTCTATACTTGAAACATTGTTTGTGGAATAGTGGAACTGTTCTTTTAAAAATTAGTTGTTGAGCTTCAAATAAAAAATGTTACGTTGACAATAACTAGTTCTTGGCACAACATTATAATTGTTGGCCCAAAAATGTATTTTTAGATTCATAAAAACTAACTGTAAATCTGTCCCTGATCGCAAAAAGCAGATCAATTTTCATTGTTTTGTGAATAGCGATCTTGTCAACACGATTGAAAAGTGCAAGTGAATTAAAGTGAACAAAATGAAAAATATTTTAAATGAACAAGTGACAAGACAATAAATTATATAAACACTGCAACACTGGAACTGTTTATAAGTTGGGGGTTATCCTACGACGGGATTTCAGCATTAGACGAGTGTCGAATAGCTTCCCAGGATCTTTTGAAAATTATGAGCCATTTTAAAATTAATCACTTTGTCAAATTTGAGAACTCAATATTAAAGATATTAAAAATATTTTTGGATTCCGAAAAAAATTGTTTTTGAAGTAAAACTTCTTTTGCGGCATGGGGGTAAAAAATTTTTCTATGGAGCTGTCAGTGACATGTCAAACCGACATACAAATTCCCGTCACGAATTACAAAATTCAGCGTCACGATTTTGCAACGGTTCTGAGTTTCAAATCGGGGGCTCTGAGTGGTAGGACTTGAAAAATACTTGCCCTGTTGTCGTGAAAGAAGTTTTACTTCTAGCGCGTGTACATAAGTACGCACACTCTTTTTGATATGCCAAGTATTTAAAAATTTGTTTGTAGAAAAGTTTCAATCAATTCAAATAAAAGAAAATATTGTTAATTTTTCGACGTGTGTAAGGAGTGTTACTTTAAACAACTTTGAAGAAACTGTTCGATTTTGGTTTCTATTTTTGTATAATCAATATATGTATGTAATGTATTAAAAAAAATTACTAATATATGTTTAAAAATAAAATATGCACATAAAATACTAATTTTTCAGTGTCTTTTTTCTTGCTTTTTTCTTGCAAAATTTGTGCAAATTTTTTTTTGATGAATCTGATTGATTCTCAAGGGAGTTTTGCAAATTTTAAGTGTATGAAAAAGTCTAAATAAACCCTAATAATAAAAGAGAACCTTTTCGTTATTAAATATAATAAAACTTTTTTGTTGATTTGTTGCGTTTTCAAAAAAGACGATATATCTTCATTTTTATTAATCAGATCGTCGAAACTAAATTCATCAAATCCTGCCAGACTTTGTAGTGGATATCACGATGCATACATCTATAAACCCAAAGCAAAATATGAGTGTGAATATTTTGATTATAGGTACATACACTCTTAACTTGGTTTTTTTAAATCATAAAATTTTTTCAACTTATTATCTTATTACAATTACTTTATTTTCAAAGTAAGTTGAAAACTAATTCTTAGCAGAACAATCCCAATTTTTGAAAATCTGACATTTTTAATACTTGAACCAAAAACTTGATTTTAATTTTTTGATGACAATTTCTACTTATGTCAACAATTTATATTTTTAAAAGTTTTACATTCTTTTTCTTCAGCCAACAATTATGTACGTTTTCGATTTTTATAAACAACGGATTGTTGTGGCAACAATTTTTGCTTTTGAAATGTTTACTATTTGCGTACTTGACCAGGCGATTTTCATTTTTGAGGTTTTTTAACAACTCGTTCTTGAAACAACAATTAACATTCTTAAAGTTTTGACATTTTTTATCTTAAATTCAAGAATAAAAGTTCTTGCTTCATGGCTAACACTAACATTGTTATGTTAAGAATTGTAAGTACTTGGGTTCATTTTAACCTACGAAAATTGTTCGGCCAAAGTATAATATACTTGATTTTACAATTTTTTTTCTGAGTGAAGGAAATAAATTGTTTTTAAACAATAAATTAACATTAATACATTCGGAAATGAAATAAAATAATTATACATTTATACATATAGTAAATGAATATAGAACCAATTTACATAAATTAATATTTCAATAACAATAATTTAAATTTAAATAAATAATTGAATAAACAATTGAATAAATAAATCTAAAAAAAAAGTTAAGAAATAAATAAGTACTTAAATAAATACAAAATAAATAAATAAATAAGTAAATAAAAAAAAATAACTAAATAATAAAATTAATAAATAACAATTAACAAGCAACAAATAAATAAATGCACAAATTAATAAATAAATATAAATATATGTATAAATTAGTAAACAAATAAATACCTAAATAAATATATGTATAAATTAGTAAACAAATAAATACCTTGAAAATAAGCTATATTATATGAACAAATGGCAATTAAATTAAATACAATTTAAAAAAAATGAATATACTACGAATGAATATTAAGTTGGCTTATGAGTACATTTTCAGCAAAATCAAGCCGGTTGTAAAATGAAATTGTTAATTTTGTAATTCTTTCCGAAATCAATTCAACATTCGCTTTTTCATGGAGATCAGAAATCGAATGATGCCAAGGAAGGTCAGAAAAAAAAAATTTAAGTTTTAAAATTATATAAGTGTTAAAAATCTATTTTAATATAAAATAACTTTATTTAAACAGAAAAGAAGGAAGAAGGAATTTTTGCCTTAACAATAAAAAAACAAAAGCACGATATGGTCTACTCAGCGTTGCTGTTGTTTTTAAATAATTTTTGTCTATTTTCATTAATTTTTTTTTTTTTCGAAAATTGACCCTTTTTCCTAAACGGGGGAAATATGGCTCACTCATTCCTATGCGATTTCTAGTTGACTTTTTTCGTGCAAAAATTCGAGGTTGTCATCAAAATTAACACTACGATATGAGAGAAAAATCCATGTATGCACATATTTTAAAATGGCAGCTGCCAACGATTTCGGTATTTCCAAACTGTCTCGGAAACGGCTATAACGATTTTAATTAAAATGTATGGTGTATTCCCATATAATTACCAGAGATTGTAAGAAAAGTGGTTTTCAGGTATTTGCCAAAAATCACGTATTCACCTATAATTTCGCTGATTATGTTGTGTAGTTTTTGCAATCTGGTTTTTCTTAATAGTTCAACGATATTTCATTTAAAAATTTTGTAAACAAAAAAAATGCATTGTTTTAGTACCTACTTCCGACTTCTTTTAAGTTTTGTTCTTTAAAATCCAATTCGATAAGGTAAATAGTTATTAAATGTTAACCACAAGTGAATAAGTTCGTGCGATTCAGTCGGGCATATTTTGTTTCTGTTTTCGACCATAACTTCCTTCATATTAATTTTTTTCATAATTATACTTCAATTTGAATCTATGTCCTTCGAGGCAAAAAAAAAAGTCAAAAACATTTAAACTTTTCTAATACTTTTTTGTCATACAAAATATGTTGGTGTAAGGAGGAAGGTACAAGAGTGTGTGTACTATGAATACACAGTATACAAATGTATAAATTCCCCAACCATTTTGTAGAGGTCAAATTCTCTCTCAGGACTTCTTCATTTAAAAAAAAGAAAGAAGGAAAACACAAAAAAAAAAAAATACTTTGCGAAATGGTCAACATCCTCATATATTGGTCATAAAGTATTTTGTTGTATCTGAAATCCTAAGTGACGCAATAAAATTTAAAACTTTTTCCATTTAGTAGAATAGGTACCTATACAATATTCCCTGGACAAACAAATAAAATTAGAAAACAAATCGGAACACCCTTACATGTTGTTGATCTTCTTTTTTTTTCAGCATAATATGCGGTGCCGGTATATATGTACATACATATATGGTTAGAAGGAACAAAAATTACAAAATCCTTTCCTTTACATTTTAACTTCCTCCTGTGACCGAAATCGATAACACTTTGTGAGCTCCTACAGCTATATGTGAATAACAGTGTAATTGGTTGAGCTTTTAAAAATAATGCTTAGCTTTTCAAAAAAACAAGGTATTGTACTTTATAATAAAAAAAAATAAAAAATAAAAAAAAACTATACCCAACAATAGTGTACCACTAAGCATGTTAAGTATGTACCTAAAGAGTAAAACTATCAACCTGCTGCAGGATACTTTCATCCTTTGGCCATTGTAGCATAATGATTTACCTTATGTCGGCCGAGAATACGACAATGAGCGCAGTTTACTTAATGTTGTTCTCAGTCAGGACGTTTTTTTTTTCTTTTTTTTTTTGTATAACATTGTGTCTCCTTGGGTAAATCCTTGGGAGCCTTCATATCTTTAAAGGTTAGATATTCTTTTTGTTGGTTATATTTATGTCTGCCAATAGATATTGATATTGCTTGCGGTTTATTGCGTTGTATCCTTTCATCTGATTTGGATTTTTATAATAATGAGTGTGTTGGTCAGAAAGGATGTATATGTATATTATATCATGAAGGCACAACACAAAATGATACCTAAGCTATATGTGTATATACGTATGGTTCATAGGGTTTAAGACTTATAAGGTAGCAGAATATAGGCAGGAAGATAAGAGGGTATATACATATGAGAATAAAATAAATTGCGGCATTTGATTGTGGCAAAAGAACAAATCTATATAGAAAAGGATATACACTTTTAACCCACAGATGTAGAATTTGATTTTGCCAAGTCAGGGATGAGAATTGGGATTTCCTTTAAGAATGGGGTTGTTGATGTTGCGATATTATATACCTTCCTATTTATTTTTCTTAATATTGACAAACCGGACATATTGCAGTATAAAAACTTTGTGTGATTAGCTAATTGCGTCCTTGTTGTTGATTTTTGTAATTTTTCTTCCGACAGCTGAAGGTATAGATATATTGAAGGACATTATTGTGTTTGGTCAATTAACTAAACAAAAATAGACGTATTCATGAAATTATATTCACAGTCAGGTGATTAAGTTAATTAATTAAAGATATTTGAAACTTAATAGTGGGCTCTAGTTCAGTTAAAAGATGATGTTATTTATTGCAACGTTTCGAGCATGTTTATGCTCTTCATCAGGCAAACAATATTCAAAGATTATATTTTTCTCATGTTGTTATTAATGATTTTAGTAAATTATTTCACTACTGGCAACGACAGCGAAAAAAACGTCCATTCCAAAACAAATTCACTTATACTTTGCCCTACTGTTTGTTGTTGGTCTTTTTATCACCTAGAGCCCACTATTAAGTTTCAAATATCTATAACGATTAAAAAAGGTCACAAAAATCATCACTTGTTAATTAATTAATATAATTTGAAAAGATTTTTTTTTTATGAAAATGAGAAAACAATTATTCACATGACTTATGTTTTTTTATGGGATTAAGATAGATACACATCCCTATGTACTTATGATGTTTTACACCAAGTTTTGCATTTAAAGAGATTTTATTGAATAAAAAAAACGCCTCGATTAATCCAGCACGCAGAAAAATAGTGTTTAACCGAGAGCGTCGGTTAAAAAAATGTGTTAAATATTAAATAGTCAAGGGTAAAAAGTACATAGTTCAATATGTGAATTCTAACGCAGTCGACTCGATTAAAATATAAAAATTGTTTTAAATAAAAACCTAAAAATTTTATATGGACGGAAAAACTTGGTTAGGATTCGCAATTTTGAAGATCGCTTATGTTAAACGAGTAGCTTGTTTAAATCAAATAATTATAATATGTATTTAATTAATTTTACATACATACCTACCTCTGAGTAAATTGGTTACTATGAGCGATTTAAGATTATTCATAAACTTACTTAATTCGTTATAAATTAACTCAGATGTAGTTTAATAAAATTTAGTACACTTTTACTTAGTCAGTGTGTATAGATTTAGATAATTTTGTTTAATCGAATTGACTCGTTTAATTTAACCTGGTGAGTTTGCAGGTTGTATATTAACCATTTTTCTTATTTAATTTAAACGAGTTTTACGTTGATTTTAACCTATTATTTTTCTGCGTGAGGTTGAAACTTAAATCCGAATGTATATATTTACATTGAATTTATATTAATTTACAAATGATTTAAAGTATTCATTTGGATTAATCGGTTGAATTATATGAAATGTGAAAATTCTAAAACTTACGTGTAAAATTTAGCATTTTTCAGCAAAATCATATAAAAATTGCGAAATTTTATTGTTTTTCACTAACCATACACTATACAGTCTTCCGATATTATCCAATATTTTATCGAATACCTACTTTTTCGGTAGTGTTCATTTTCTTTTTAATCTTTAAAGATGGGGATTAGCTTTTTATATAAAGCAAATCACTGTAAATCAGATGAAGTATATAACTTAACCCCCGCACTCCCTTGTAGGAAATATCTAAAGGGAAAAATGTTTCAAAATCAGCAGTAGGTTGCTATATATAAGTGTTATTAAATTGCAAACTACATTAAAAAAAAAAAATAAAAGAACTGTCAATCAATGTTTTAATCAACAACACGCATTTCTTACAACGCGCTTTGATTTATTCAGTAATTTGTCATTGCCTTGTCATTTGTCATGTTGAATCACCCTTGTGTACATTATATGTACCTACATTCCTTACCTATACTTATACTTGATTTCGAAATCAAATAAAATTTGGATCACATACTTATATACATACATTAAGTGTATGTATATTCCTGATAAATGTCCTTTTTTTTGTTTGAAACAGTAGAATTAATATTGATTCCAAAGATTTTTTTCAGCAGTTTTATTTACTAAAATAAAATAAAATAAAATAAAATACCCGACTGAATCTCAGAAACTTCCTCTTGTGGCTCAGGATTAGGCAATGAAAATGAACGGCAATGATTTATTACTATACAATGACATTGGGTGTTTATGAATAAAAAGGAGCATATGCTCAGAGAAGGTACTCAATATAAAAAGCAGGTGCTTTGAAAATGATTGTTATTAAAAATTGTATTCATACAAAATGTAGTACATAAAATTGGGGTTTGGAGCATGTGTTCCATTTTATTCATATACTACACCCAACTATTGTTAAGGACAAAATGCAAAGAAAAGTCAAACGTACGTAAGTAAGTACATATGAACTTTAAAATATTATTATTAATTTAAAAAAAAATTTTTTTAGATGTTTCCGTTTTGTGAATTATGATAAAACCAAGAAATTTGTATCAATCCTCTAGTTCTAGGGAATCATCATATACAGAAATGCCATATCAAATTTAAATAAAATAAAGTAGGTATAAAATCAAAATTTTAACAGATTTATCCACCACTAACCCTAAGGAGCCTATACTCTGTAGGACGAGTAAAATAATGAAAAAGAATTTACAGCCCATGGCATAAGAAGGTAAACAAATTGAAATTGATATTTTTAAAAAGGGATTTGGGAAGGGGATTCGATTTTTAAGTTTTGTATGTAGTAGGTATAGATACAATGTAATTCTACCTTTAGTTATGTATTTTTACTTGCAATATATATCTACATAGGCACTATATGACATGTAAGACATGTTATGGATTCGTAAAAAAATCGAACTCGAGATTTTTTTCAAACTTGACATTATCTACGATAATAGCGAAGTCAAAAAAACTGGGTCCCGCTCTTCTGTTCGTCTGTCTGTCTGCCTGTTTTTTTCGGCTCTAAACGATTTTCTTGAAAATAACGTTTTTTTTTACATTTTTTTTTAGGAATAAAAATAACGGTACATATTTTTTTTAGCAAATATAAATATTGAAAATCTTATTGTTCTCAAAAACGTCATTTGCTTTTGGTCGTTATTATCCCAACAACTTATTGCGACACAAACAATTTAAAGGCAGTCGAACTTGAATAAATTTTCTACAAGATCCTTTAAAGAATGAGACGGAAATGGTTATTATTTGATCCTAGATTTCTGGGCGAATAGGGGTGTTGTCTCTGAAAATTCTAGTTATCTAATGTACGATCCGGATACTGTACATCTAGAAATATGCAATGCCTTTTAACCATTTCGTTAGAGGGAAATATTTGAAATACAGTGGACACTGAAAGGGGTGTTTAAGCTATATGGTTGTTCAAATTACTGGATCAAGACAAAAAATTTTGTTTTTAATTGAATACATAATTGTAATTAATTTAATTTATTTTAAAACGAAAATAATAATATAAGAAATTAATTATGAGAGAAATGCGACGTTTTTAAGACAACTTGGAAAAAAAATAAATTTTTTTAATGCGCTTAACATTGCGTATTGTTCTTTTTCAAGCAACAGATTAACTGTCAGATTTATTTACGGTTGGCGTAACGATGATTCCTTTTTTCATTTATTGGAGCCTTTTTGTTTTAGCGTTAACATTTTTAATTTTTGGCATTTTTTAAACCGATTTTTAAATTTTTCAAAATTTCCTTTCCTAAATACGCACTGGTTCAAATTAAATTCACATCCGATTATGAAGAATAAAGTCTAATATGGAAAAACAATTAAACCCGCTTAAGAAAAACGGCGCAAAATGTAATCTTCCATCTGTCACTGAAATGGGTTTTTCATTTAAACGAACGCCGCGCCTCTTAAGTGAAAAAAAAATTCACTTAAGCGGAGTTAGGATTAAAAAAAACGACATAACAGTAATTCAAATGTAATTTTCGTGGTGAACATTTGGTGGAGGTGAAATTGGCGGAACCACGTTTTTCGCTCGGTTATTTAATCCATTTTAAACATTAGACATTTTAAATTTAGGTTTTATGGTTTTAGGTGAAAAGACCTAATGCCAAGTACCTACATATACATCAGATTACTGAAATTTAAAGAAATGGTTAAAACAGAAATCAAATTTAGAAATGGTTAACTGCCCAAAAAAGCCAGAGGTTTGGTTGGCTACGTAATTATTTATGGTTAAATGTAAATTTCTTTATAGTTTTGGTAAGAAACTTATTAATTCAAAAAAAAAAATAAAACATTAAACCTGAAGTATACTGGTTCAAAAAGTTAAGAAATTGTTTATTTTTTTGCGAATAACTTTAGTTGTTTTGTAAAAAGAAATCATAAAAATCTGGAAACAAAAATTTTAAGAAAGTATTGTTTGTTAAACTTATATTCTGAACGTATTATAGAAAGCTTTGGTTTCGTATGGTATAACTTAATATCAATATCATTAATTTTTATCATTTCTTAAGTTAAATTTAAAATGGTTATTGAATTTAAAATTCGTCTGATTTCACTCGATTTGTGAAGAGAACAATTTTACCTTTCAGTTGGTATACCAATATTAAATTATCAATTAACGTTATTATCATTCTAATGAAGCGTTTAAACTTCCGCCTACACCTAGATAAACCAAGGCTAATACCCAACCAACAACCCAAATTGAATTTAATTAACCGATCCCGCAGTTCAGCCGGCGAATGATCGGTACACATCCTATACAAATAAACCAATCACCAGCATCCTAAGCCAACATCCAACCAACATATACCAGTCAACTATCACCCACCGTTATCATATAATGCATAATATAAACACACAATTCAACGAAGTTGACGTCAACACTCATAATATTTGTATTTTTATATTTATTTCGTCGTCTTATAGTTTACACTGTGTCGTTGCAAGAAAACGAATAAAATATTGTTAGAAATTTTAACAACTAAAACTATCTTATAGACTAATAATTGTCTTGTTTTCGTATCAGAAGATCAGAGAATAAGTTTCCAGTTGATTTCAGTTTGTTATAGCTACTAGCTATAATGTTAATAAAATAGTAATGTTATATAAAATAAAAATCAATTTAGTGTCAATATTCTTAACATTTCTTTCTATGTGCTTCATTACGATAATTAAGTATAAAATGTCAAATTGGTCTCTTGTCACTTTTAGAATCGATTTTTAAATATCAACTAACTCTAAACCTATACACACTTATGTATGTTTGGATGTCTCTTGCTGTATGTATCTTAGATCAAATTTCAAATATTTGGTCCCAATATAAGGTGCCTGTTTGCCGTATGGTATTAGGTATATCAATTGCAACACTAGAGCCTATACAACAACAAAAAATAAACAAAAAAAAATGCACTTTATCTTGGGTTATGTCAACTTAGACCTGGTCGATGACAGACATTAGACTGTCTCTGTTCATATCTTGGGGCCAAAATACCATAATGGAGGAATATGTCATACTTGTGAAAGTAGGTACTCTCCACTCTCCAGTATAGGTTAAGAGTATTAACATACATATATGTATATAGATACGCTTGCTTATACGTTGTCTGATTGAACTAAAACCAACACACACGTTCAACAAAATAAAACACATCTATCTATGTTATGTACTTATTCAGGCACTCTAAAGTACGTTCTTTGGCACGCAACAATCATAATCTCACAAAGAGCCTCCTTTTTGCCTTAGCATTGTCGTCTATTCTATAACACAGCACATATAATACTGATGTCATATTCATACCTAGATATATGTATGTATTTATATTTTATGAATTGTATATGGATAACGAAAAATATAAAATAGCTCTTCATAAAATACCCTAAAGCCAAACACACAAATTCCTTCTGCGCTCTGCCAGTGGTTGTGGAGTAGAGTAGAGGTCCTTGGAACAGGCAAAGAGGACATAACTAAAGATTCTTATAACTGGGAGTGTCCTGAAAGCAGTTTTCGTATAGAGATATGATGATGCATGCATGTTGTGTGTGACTGTGTTGTACTCTGTTGTACAAGAAGAACAAACAAGGAAATGTGAAGCATAAAGTTGGATCCATTTCGAAGTCCTTTATTTTATAAATATGAATTAGCCTCTGTGATATACTGGTGGCTTGGTTGTATATAGAGATGACTGTATATGTATATCTATATGTAGGTAGGTAGAGTTTTTTGTGTCTTTAGATATATATTGAAAACTTAATGAAGGTGGCGGCTAAACGACTCGACTGCAAAATGCAAGTGGATTTCGTGTCGTGTGCTCTAATTAGCCAAATAGTGAGCAAGTTGAGATTAATTTATTCATTCCAAGATAGTTAAATAAAAAAATCCTTTTTTTATAAAATAATGGTATTTATATTCTGTACCAGAGTCCTGTATTTAATTTAATTGCAGCCAGGTAACTACCTTCTATAGTGCAGCATTTTAAACAGACCTATCTACATCTATTATAGGTATGTGCTGTGCATATCTTCATTAGCCCTAAATTGCATTTGGTTTGACCAACCAAGAGACGGAAAACCTTCTCTGCGGATGGGGTATCTATATATAGAAACAAAATTATAATTATGCTGCTAGATATAGTTATGTAGGTATTTATTGAAAATAATTTGTCATTCCATCCCATATATAGTTATATAGAATGTAGAGTCTAATTGGCAAACAAAACTTGAATTTGCCAGAGTTTATTCGATTGTTTAGGAATCTATACCAGCAGGGGGGGACTGGGAGTGAAAAGGCCTCCCGGGAATTTAAAAAAAGGGCCACAAAATAGTAAAATGAGTATGAGTGAAAAATAATTAGCTTTAAAAACGACGATAACAAATTTTTATAGTTGTGCAATTGAAGCCATAAACAGTCTTCTCCGAAAATTTCTACTAGGTATGTATTTGAGTTAACAAAAAATGTAACTTGATTTTTGAATAGATTACTAGAATAATGCAGATTTTATAATTGGAGTTTCCTACTTCTACCGAACTTCGAAAATACTCACAGCAATCGAAATATTGTTGGTGTTCTTTTCTATTCTGTTTCTGCGGCCCTGGAATTTTGTGTGATAGCCTTCCTTTATAGGAAATGTAAGAATAGGTACTTAACAACCTATATAGAATACAAAATTTATTAAGAGTGATTTGGGGGCCTCCTTACGTTACTAATAAGGCCACAATAGCTCAATATTAAGTGTGGGAACCCCATCTATATTTTCGTTTGAAGTGTGTGAGAGTACTGTGAAGGCTCCCTTTGGTCCTACAACGGCTCAATAATAATTATTGGGGGGGCCTCATCGGTCAAACTATAGTTTTCGTTAAAAAAGTTTTTAAAAGATCGAACAACTTTATCCTCATTGTGAGGGCCCCTGTCAGAGCTGTGTGGGCTTCCTGAGATTCCTTTGATGGGGCCACAAAAGCTGTGTATTTACTGTTAGGCCCTTATAACTCCAATTTTATAGGAAAGTTTTTTTTTTAAAATAACATAAAATACTATAAGCGCTTTCATGCACTTTTTGTTCTCCCAAGGGCCCATCGGCAAAATTCCCTGTTGCCCGGTGGGCCAGTCCATCCCTGTATACCAGCTATAACTGTCTACCTAGTGATGCAGCTCCTCTATGATGTTGCTTTAGAAAATTTAATAAATTTCATTAGCCTTAGGGTTTAATTAATTGTAAGGGTCGTAATTTAATTAGTTTCTGAATTTGTCGTTTATTGGAATTTCCAACAGAATTGGTGGGGTAGATATTATAGGTTTAATGGAGTTCTATCAACCCTTTTTGCGTAGATGTATCTATTTTCGTGTTAATGTTACATCAATTATTTTGTAATATTAAAGGCAATTTTCGTAGGTATTTTGTTTGTTTACCAGACAGGTTTGGTATCATTTGAAAATAATAAATAGATAACTGTATTGAAAGCTTATAGTTGAAAATTTTGTTTTTAAGCAATTTTTAAACAATGGACTTCAGAATTTGACATACAGAAATGTGAAATAAATTAATGGTGCTACGGATGAAGAAGATCTACAGTTTTCTGCCTAATCCAAATGGATAAGATGAGAAATTTTTTTTATATGGTGACAGGAGAAAATTTTATAGTCGAAATTGTTTTTAATTTTAAAAATTGTTGATATAACGAAATGTTAATTTCCTATCGAAAATAGCAGTATACAGATTGTATCCCACAAATTTTATTTAAATATTAAAAAGCCTATAAATGCAGCCGAACATTTGGTCCTTCGAGCCGGATTTCTATATGCTTCGGGATGCTTTAATGATTGGCGTAGGTGAAACACTCGAGGTATTGGTACAGTAAGCCCCCAAATAAACTATGAGATATATTGAAGGTTCTAATGAAACAACAACATTTGAGTGAGCTACCACCAATTTTTTAATAGGATGAAGTTGAAGCTATTTCATGACTGCCACACCTTCAATATTAATATGATAGTGCGAAAGCTTGACAGCCTAACTGCAAGTGTGCAGTTATCGCACAAAAATCCCCTTTCAGACTGATATTCATGCATTTTTTGTGTAAATAAATTTGTTTAAATAAAATTTATTAAAAGAATAAATTAATTAAAATAAAAACACCACACAACTTTTCTTTGAAAACAATTTATTTATTTTTTTATTTATTTTCATATTGGTCCATATGTCTTCAAATATGATTATTTGCCGCAATTGGAAAGCATTCATATTGAAAGAACAGGCACATCGGCCAAATCATAAATCATTCAATCATTAATGCCATAAAATTTTCTGTCAAATAAATCTAATAACAGATTTGTCTGTGTTTATTTTAATTTCAAATTCTCTGCTTCTAAAAAAAACACACTTTGAGCTCTCATTTGAGAAATGACAACTATAGGACTCCCTCGTTTAATTAATTAATAACTTTAGCGCTCATTTGCTGAAACGAAACTTAAATATTTATGTTCAACATAAAATCTTATCTTATCTTAAATTAAGCTTAAGCTCTTATGTTGAATTTAAACATTTATATAGGTTTCGTTTCAGAAAATTATCCTAAGTCAATCTAATTTTTGTAGTAGATATGAAATTTTTTTGAACATTTTTTCATTAGTTTGATAAAATAGCGAAAATTCAAAAGGCATGCTTTGAATAGACTTGCATGACAGAAGTAGCAAAATCATTTTCAACATCAAATACATATATAAACTTGACAGCAGGAAAAGAATCCAACTACTCGCTGTGGAAGTAACGAAAAAACCAAAGCTCCCAGGGCCTCCGATTAAGAATGAACAAAACGAATCAATTCGGATTCGGATTTTGGATTACCTGGAGGAAACATTTAAACCGTTCGATGCAGAAGCACTCAATGAAATAATAATAATGTGAATTTTACCACAAGTGAAAGGTACATAAAAAGAAATGTATAACGCCCACCGAATTAATTAGAGAAATACAAAAGCTGAAGTTCAAGAAAGTTCCGGGATATGACTTTATAACGGCAGAATTTCTTGTAAAGTATTAATAAACCTCCTTTATATAATAA
The DNA here is from genome assembly GCA_929447395.1 of Epistrophe grossulariae. Lineage (NCBI taxonomy): Eukaryota > Metazoa > Arthropoda > Insecta > Diptera > Syrphidae > Epistrophe > Epistrophe grossulariae. Next base: position 130,674,624 of record OV839567.1, read on the forward strand.
ATGGCACCCTAAGGCTTGAGCATGTCCCAAGTCAAGTTATAATGTTTCTGCAACCATCGAATGAACAGAAATCTTAAAGACCCATTTCGCTTCACTTAGGTAATACTCGAACATTAGTTCAGTTCAAGTAAGCACTCGACAATTGACCAAGAGCATAGGATCACTGACATCATCCAGAAAGCTTTTTAAAAAAAAAAAAATTTGCTCAGCAGTCTTCTCAGGCGTGTCGCAAGCCTTTAAACTGAAACTGAATAGAATCTTTCGTGTGAGACATGGAAACGAGTATTGTGATGTCAAAAAATAGTGGCAGGGGAACCACAAAGTAGTGTTCTAGGACCACATTTGTACATTTTATTTACACACAATATACCTTAAACAGAAGGCACTATTGTATTAGCGTTTGCTGACGAAACTGCAGAGATATATTCCATCTGAAATTTCTTGACTTTGCTATAAAATAGCCTTTTTGGTGGACTTTAAATATTCATAGTGACGTCAAAAATTGTCAGAAATTAATGAACAATAAAAGAAGGTTTTTTTAATAACACAAATTCCTGAAATACATCAGCCAAGTAGGTACAAGACTTAGCACTATTTTATTCAGACTTGTTGAATTATTGATTCAAAATAATATAAATGAACAATATACCATTTTGTTTGTTTAAATATTTTCTAAAAAAGTACTTAATATTTTTGTATAGAAAATTAATTCGAGCAATTCGAAAATAAGGGTGATCAAGCCCAAATTTTTACTCGTTTTTCGTTAATAACTTCTAAGTTATTTGCTCTATGCATAAATGTTGTATATGAATTTGTAGATAATATAAATAGTAACAAAAACTTATTTAATCTCTTTTTCATAAAAAGTAGCACAAACGGAGGAAAATGGCAAAAAATAAAAAAATATTATTTTCAAGATAACAGGATCCCCACAAACGCGAATTTCCCGAAAACTCTAATTTATACTCAAAATCAACCCCCCTACAATACTGCATTCAAACTTAGACCACTTCAAAACTTTTCTCAGATAATTCCCCATTGCCTGTACTATAATATGTATAGGTATAAAATAAAAATATGTATTCTCTAACGCATTCTTTAATCAACTAGTATCAATAGAACATAAATGTATCTATTTTCTTTAATGTGTCTTACAGTGTCCAATCACTTCAACTTCATTCAATAATAAAAAAAAAAAATTATTTTTTCTTCGCAATATTGCACCCACATACATAATATTATGTATGTACCTTTTTTAACTAAATCAAACCATCACCACCCTCAACAAATATACATAATATAGGGATTTTCTTACGATAAGGCAATTCTAGAGGGGGGCGCACATTACAGTTACCGCACTATTAGCACTGCGTATAATATTGATCCATTTAAGAAGGTGTCGCGTCGCGTTAGCGTCCAGTCGTTGTGGTTGGCACTACCTTAGCTTAATGAATATTTGTTTTTGTTAACTTTTTTTATATTTCATATAACTCCACTCAGTTAGAATGTATATAGGGGATCATCTTGTATGGAGAAGGGTTGAAGCAGGTATTTATAATAATTGTATCTGTGTGCTGTTCAATTGCCACAAAAGAAATTGCACCCTCTTTATATATTATGCAATTGCTCAGATTTTATAACAATCTTTATGTTGAAAGTCGTTTCGTATTAGATGGTTAGGGATTGTGTATATTTATATAAATGTTTCGCAAACCTCCACCACCATCTTTATGTACACAGTCTTAACCTTTCACGACTATCGTTAACAATGGTAACGAAAATAATTGTTTATAGTTCTATATAAAGTAGGGCGGATTGTGGGATTATTATTTGCTGTAGCTTGCAGTAGGTATTCATTTGTAGAAAATATTTTAAAAAGCCACTTAATGAAGGCAACTTTAAACTATTTTATGAAAAATTATACTTTCGGTGATTTATGTATAATTGTTATAAAATATTGATTTTTTTTTTTCTTCTAAAGAAGGACATTGACTGAAATTTTGATATATTCAAAAATTGTTATATAGACACCAATTAGAAATAGATAGTCATCTTGAAGAGCTACAGAATCAGACTGCTCCCCGATGATTCTAAATAATTTAAAATCATCAGCGTAGATGAGCATACTACAGGATTTAGCTATATCATTGATAGCAACTATATATACAAAGTAATGGGCCTAGACGATTTTCTTGGGGTACGCCAGAATTGGCGGTAATTGAATCAGGAATTATGCGTTGGAAAAGAATTTGGTAATGGCTTCCTTTCAAATATAATTTAACCCATTGAACAAAGGAAACCGAGAGATTAAAATAAGACAATGAGACAACTTGTCGAAGGTTTTCCCGAAGTTTGTGTATAGTGCATACCTAAACGAATATTTTCTCTGGAAAAATAATGCTACAGTTTTTAGTCCACGCCTTATTTGATTCCCAAACATTCCACTATAATCAATAACTCATAACAATTTTATAACCTACGATTTCTCGAAAAGAATAAAAGTTTTGAAAATTTAAGTACAGGAAAATTAGAACAAAACTTTTGTGGAACGAAATATGGGATGACTGATTTTGTCATACCTGAAAGTGGGCTACATACATATTAGAAAAATGAAAGTCTATATAGGTTTTCGGGACGCTATATGATGGCGAAATCCACCATTTTGTTAAACCCAAATTAATCAATATTGTAAAACCTTTTGGTTAGTAAGCGTTATATGCACAGAGAAAAAAGTACCACATAAAATAGAAGAAAAGTAATAAGATTACTCTATGGTTTTCATCAAAGAAGAAAGTCTTATTAAAACTATAAAGAAAATCTTATTAAAATCTCGATGACCATTTTATAGGATTTCCATATACTTTTAAGAAGATGTCTTATTGGTTTTTAATATGATTGCTTCTTAAAACAATAAGAAAACTTAGTCAAAAGTATTAGCAAATCTCTTAAAACTAAAAACAAGATCTTATTGATAGTATGTGAAAATCTTTTTAGAACAATAAGATGATCTATAATTTAAAGAATATGAAAAACGCTTTGAATCAATAGGAAGAACTTATTGAAATTATCTGAACTAGTGAAAATGTCTTATTAAAAATCGGTTTGATAACCTGAAATTAAAATATTTAAAAATTATTTTATATAAAATTCATTTAATGAAACAACGAAAAATATAATTTATTTTCACATAATTTATTATTTATTGTTTTTTTTTTATAAAAAAAGTAACATAAAATATATTAGACAAGTAGTTTATGTAACTCTTAAACTGCTTATAGGAAAATAAATAAATTATATTGAAATTTACTATAATACCCAAAAAATTTGGCCTTGGCCCATTGTTCCGCAAGTAGCTTTCTGATTTGATGCGCACTGCCCTTTATAGTCAATATTTTTATAGGCAAACGACCTTAATTCCATGTAAAATTAATAGCATGACTGGCACAAAAGAATAAAGATTCTTTTAAAAAAATATACCAAAACTGCTAAAAAATTATATCAAAACTGCTTACCTCGTCCTTCTTCCACTTCCAAAGTTCAGATTGAAATTTAATTCGGTCGCCAAAGTAGCCGAAACTGTCGAAGTTGCTGAAAAATTTGTCGACGTCTTCCATATTAATTTTTTTCAGGACGTCAATAGGGTTAAATCCATTAATTTTCAGCAACGAGTATACGAGGACACTGAGTTTCCTCAACATCTTTATTATTCCATATTAAGGATGTAACTCATATTGTCTCATTATAATCTTCTATTTCACAACATATTGTTAACTTGTTTTTCTTAAACACTTACAAATATTTTGTTCTTTCAATTCCGCACATCTTTAACTTGAAGAAGAACTGAACTGATGAGGTATTATTATTGTAGAAACGACATGAACAAAACGGGATTATCACTCAAAATCTTAATAAGATTGACTTTTTAAAACTGATAAGTAATAATTTTTTCACATTATTCATATCATTTAATGAGATTTTCGCATAAATATTAATAAGAAAAAACTTATAGATTTAAGAAGATTTCCTTACAAGCCTTTATGGAAAAAAATTTAATACTTTTAAAAATTGATAAGTAATAAGATTTTCACATTATTGATTATGATTTAATGCGATTTTTCATATAGAAAGAATAATTAAAACTTTTCGAAACTTCAAATAAGATTTTCTTCATGAAATCAATAAGATTTCTGTATGAAATTATCACATTATTCAATGCTTTTAATAAGATTTCTTAGTAAAGTACCTCAATAAGGCTTTTATGTTGTCCTTTTTTTCTCCGTGTGACAATTAAAAAATTGTTTTATTTGTACGTCCACGTACACTTTTTCCTGCGTGGCCAATATTGCACAATTATGTCGTCTTAAGATTAAGTTTATACCATTTTTCACGTCCATCAAGCTCGTAACTCCACAACTGAAATTCAAATTTCTGTAACGATGTAGAAATTAGGTGCAAATTTAGTGTTCCTATAGCTTGTCGTCAAGCTGCTAACGCAACAAATTTGAGGTGTAAGGGATTTTAGTTCCGCAAGTCGAGATTACGGTAATAAATAAGCACATTTTGCCTGCACAATTAGAATTTTGAATTTCAGTTGTGTCATTCCCAGCTTGACGGAGCTGCATTTTCCTCTTTCCGTGAGAAGCTTTCGTAATTTTTTTTCCATTCAAATTAGAAGAACAATGCGACAATTGTATCGATTTTTGTGTTTTTAAAAAGCTGACGATGCCAGAATTATTTTTGATTATAATTTGGTACAAATCGGCTAAAAGTTTCAAAAGTTGTCGGTCATTTTCAAAAATGTTCAGAATTTTGATATCAATTTCCTGGATAAGAATCAAAAATGTTAAAGGCTTGATTTTGATATTTTTAATTTTTTTACTGTCTCCCTCAAAAATTTGTAAAACATACTGGATATAAAAATAAAGGTAATATTTAAATCCAAAGTGTCTAACTAAGTTGTTTATATAAAACAAAAAAAGCCTATTCGATTTTTTTTATTTAAATTGATATCGTCCAATACCTTAGGACTATATTGACAATATAAATCAGCTTTATAAAATAATAAAAAAAATCTTTCGAATGCAACTTTCAACTTAATACACGGTTAAAAATTCTGGCATTAATTTTAATATTTTCAGGGTTGTATATATGACAACACCAAAAATGTATTAAAGTTTAATACATCGCAAATATTACATTTTTACTTTTAATACAAAAATTATTACATTTTTTAATAGAACTTTATTAGAAAAAGAGAGGAAATAAATGGAGGAAATTTCTCACAAAGAAATTTCTCACAAGAAAATTTTCTCTCAAAAGGATATTTCTTTTGAGAATTAATGCAACACAGAAAATATTATGAATACATACTCGTAATTCGTAATAGCTATAATAATGAATGTGTATTTTTGCAAGAGTACCTATTTATCTTTGTATGTCAATTTATTTCCATTTGGGAATAATTATTCTTATTATTTTTATTAGAAAAATAACATTATTTTCTCCATCGTTTTTCAGAAATGAGAATAGAAATCTTATTGCGATTGAAATTTTGTCTACTAATTAACATATTGTGCCTCGAAAAACTGCAAAGCGCCTTAAAAATAATGCATATTTAAATTTTTTTATTTTTATTATTCTTGCTTTTTAATACAATATTAATAAATTTTAATCTTGGTTTTATTAAAAAGTTACGCAGTCTGTTCAATATGTTCATATTCAATATGGCTGACAAAAAAGAGCATCAAAGCAAAAAAAGGGCGAGGAGGTATTAGAATGTAATCAAAAATTATTAGAAAAATTCTCATATTTGAAATGGCAACTGAGAGAGAAATTTTCCCTCTTTACAAGGGATATGTTCTATTCTTTTCGGTTAAAATCGACTCTTTTTTGTATTACAAATGATACTTTAATACAAAAATATTAGAATGTAATAAGAATTGATTAGAATTTTTTTTTTAATATTTCCCTAGTATTAAAATGTAATATTTGCTGTATTGCATACGGCTGTAATACAAGAGCTGTATTAAAAAATACCCCAGAATTTTTAACCTTGTAGCCAAATATCCTTTATTTTACGCAAAGGAATTCGGCTTCAGTTTCGACTGAAAAATTGTTGAAAAATCAATATACCTAGGTACATAATTAGAAATAAATTGGTAAAACAGCCTTTGAAATTTGTTTTTTATCTCAATTTATGAGAATAAACATTTAAAAATATTTTAGATATAAAATTTTGAAAATGCGGAATTAAAAATTTATTTTGAAAAAAAAATCATCTACCCAATTTTAAAATATTGGATTTTTTAAATAATAATTTTTTTAATATTTGATATGCAATATTATTCAAACTTATTAAGGATCCCCCACACCAACGCGAATTTTCGGTGGCGACGACGAAAACAATAATAACAACGTGTTGTTTTCATTGAAAACCACGTGGGGGAACCTTTATAAGCTCTTGTGGAAAAAAAATTTCATCTAAATCGGTTCAACAGATAATGAGATAGTCGAAAACCAAAAACAGAGCTCGGGAATTTTTCGCGTAAACACGGTCTTTTGCGTAGCCCCTTAGAAAAAAATTCATCGGTGTCAAATCGCATGATCTTGGTAGCCAATTGACGTCGCCAAAACGTGAAATTACGCGACCAGGAAACTTCTAAGCAATAAAGCCATAATTGGTGGTGTTGTGTGGCTTGTTGACCAGTCTTGTTGGAACCACATACCGTCCAAATCATGATCTTCAATCGCCGGCCAAAAAAATATCGTCCAATTGCTGCGAACGCCGGGAAATCGATAAATTCGAAGCAGCACTCTCTTCAAATTTCTTCACAATTCTACGGATTGCTTGCGTATAGTCGGTCGATTATGACGACCATAATCATCGCGTAATGCGCGAAAAGTGGCTACGTTTGAATCACTACCTTTGTAGTAAGTTTTAATAATTTTAACGCATTGTTCGATTGTTAAGCGATCCATTATCGTAAATGGCAAATATTCAACTAATATTATGACACTTGAATTGACAGCTGGAGTTTGGTGTCAAATTCCAGCTCTACCAACTTTAAACCCCGGAATGAATGACCCGTTATCACAAATCTTACGAGCTGAGCGAAATAGCAAGATTCTGTGATATGGGAAGTGCTCCAAAATTTTGATGGTCTGTCATGCTAGTCATAGTTACGGTTTTAGCGATTTTTGATGTCTTACATTGCAGGAACCAAGGTGTTTAAATTTGGTAGCGCCTATGCTTGATCAGCCTTGCAAATATTCTTAACTTGAAGTTTCTATAACTTCATTGGTACTGAAGTTTATTGAGGGCGGTCAAAAATCACCTGAATTTGTTCCTTTAAAACGGGTGTAGTGTAAGAACTTGGCTGGGCACTACCGTTTCCTTTGGTTTCTGTTTTTAGGTGACAGAGGCTGTGAATAGAATCAAAGACCTTCGGCGTAACTGTTCCACGCACTAGCCATTACGCCACGGGCTACTGCTTAGCTCGTTTAAAATTTGTTAAAACCTCTTATAACTAAAAACTGGGTTTTCTTATTCATGGACCATTCTATAGAGTTCTCGAAATCCTATTAATCGATATTTTTAAATTTTGTCTTTAATCTTCCGTTCCATTTTTTAATTTAAATCTTCAAATTCCCCCAGGAAATAAATAAGCGATCTTAGAATTAAATAAAATTCCACATGATTTTTAAGCCTTAACGGTTGATAATTAAGGCATCATATCACGAGGTTTGAAGGTTTATAATATTCAGGCATTAAGATGAACTTTTTAATAGAAGAATAATGATTTTTCTAGTTAAAAATTGCCATAAGCAATATACAAACTTACTATAAAGGGTTTTTAAAAAAAAAAGAAAAAAAAAAACAAGAATCTTGTTCAAAAGCTTAAACAAGAAATAGTTCCCTTGTGCATTTTCAGTTCAGGTAAGTTTAGAGTAAAAATATTTTCTCTCGTACTTATGTCACGTTAAAAAATTGATGAAAAAGTAATTGGTGGGTTGTAACTTCAGATAGTGGCAAGACCGTAGAGTACAAGAAAAACTTGCATTTCTAAGGACAATAGTCTTAGGATTTTAAGTTTGGTATGGGTATATACGGATGTTTGTGCTTTTTGTAACCAATGGACCTTTTAAAAAGACACTTTTCACATTCACACACACAGATGTACTCATACATTATAATATGTATATATGTATACTTTTCAAAGTTGTGCATCCTGCAGTATGCACCTAAAATGTACCTACATGCAAAAGGGAAAACAAAACAACAACCAAAAAAAGAAAAAAATAATAAAAACAACAGTTTGAAGTTTTCTCAACTTTGAAACATATAAAAGCCTCAGTATAAAGATACCACCACCACATTGTCGTCTCCTCCCTCATATATACGAGTATAAAACCTAACCTAACCTATACCCCGAGCTTTTTTCCTTCCTGCACCATCAACAATTTAGAAGGATACTCTCTTTCGCTATTTTACCTCTCTTCTAGGATAGGTACATTATGAAGCAGGGTTTTTGATAAAGTTACCAGTTTTTCTTCTTCTCGGTTCTCGCTACTCGCTTCTCGGCGCATCACAATGTTTACTCCTTCATTCATTTTTTATGAAGTCCAAGTTGCAATTGGTACTGTTCGTTAGGTGTTTGCTTTGAGTTTGCATATTAAATATTGAAGAAGTGCATATGTATATGAAGGTATAGGTAGATGTGAGGAACATGTTCTAGCTATGGCGTAAAGTGGGTTTAAAAGGAAAAATGTTTTTTGAAAAGTTTTCTTTTATTTTTTCATTTTTTTTTTTGGTAAAGAAACCAGGTCAGAACATTTAAGTTTTTAGTTTCCTCCCAGGTAAAATTTTTCAATTTGTAGTTTTTCTTTGAATAATGTTTGTGTGTCAGTTTGGTTATTTGTCTATACTTAGAGGTGAGGAAAAGTGTTGAATGCTCCCCTGTTAGCAGAGGAGTCTTATGTTAGTAATAGGATCAGTTTTTGTTGAATATTCCTCAAAGGAGTAAACGTTGTGGTTCAAATGATCGAGAGTTATGGTATAGGTACCTACATTGCAACTTTTCTGCTGATGATCATTATGAATATTAATAACCTAACTTTCGTGCAAAGTAGTTTGAAAACTTTTACATGGTAGAAATATTAGCATACCTTATAGCTATGAGGTAGGTACTGCTTAGCCTTTGGTCGATATTTGTTCTTCTATTTTGGATTCACCTAATATAATCACCTTTCACCGATGCACCCTAAATATTTAAACTTTGCTAAAGACTTATGAGAACATGGATTCTTGAATTGCCCTTTCTTCCAAATGGAAGATATTTTTCATATGATAACGACATCAGAGTCCATTCTGGTTTTAAGCGAATATTTCATGAATCTTTTCTGAATTCTTTCGATTTATTATTCTATTTGAAGGATTTTTTTATATAAGGAGAAACATTCATTGGTTATGCTTATATATTTATACTTACCACCCTTAGGGACACAAAGAATTTTCAGAAACAAAAAGACACGTTCTATATATGTACGAGTAAAAAGTTTAAATTTAATAAACTTTTTGTATATCTTTATAGAACTTTAAATAAGACATTCTATATCTCAGCCAGACAATTTGCCATACGCTTATTGATACCACCCTAAGGTATATGCAAAATTATCTTTTAAAGAACAAAGAATGTCAACTTAATTCGACACACTGTAGCATCAGCAGCACAAACGAAGGTCAATTTTTCATGTTTAAAGCAATTTAAACATTGACCTCTGGGGATTTGTAGATTTAAAATCCTTAATCCTATAGAACTTGAGAAAGTTTCAAATATTCCGAAGGGAAATTAATATCTATACAGAACACCATACGACCGCATATACCTATACCTATACTCGTATATACAAGCTGATGGTAAAAAGTCAATGGTGTGGTGGTGGTGATGTGCTGACTGGTGCGTTCCGTTGCGTTAGCTTGGTATATAAATATAATGAAAGTCTTGTGAAAATAATAGTTCATTTATCATATTCCACAAATATGCCTTAAGGGAACTTTTCGAAGAAAAATTATTAAAATTTAGCTTCCAGAAAAATGAAAATTTTCATAGAATACGAGTATACGAAGGAATAATCTTTTCTTTGGCATGTTAAAGATCAAGGCTTTTTTTTATATTAAAAACTTAATCGTTTCTTTCTTTATTTTTGGAAATTCCTGCAGGCGGTGAAGACGAAAATTGGCAGTAAGATTGAGATCGAGAATCAGAATAGATACCTAAATAAAATAAAATAAAAGTAGCTGCCTATGTATATATATATAGTTTCTAAATATATACGTATGTATGTATTTAATATTGACTGTCCCAAGTAAAAATAAAAATAGCATCACTGGGTCAATGGACTTGCTTTTACATAGGTAGTGTTGCCACTTCCCATGACTGTTTAAGCTAACCTAGGACAAAAAGATTTTAAATCCCGGACTTTGGAGAACATCATCCATCTTAAAAAAGAGGAAAAAAATGAAAATAAAAACAAGGTCCATGAACTGAAACAGAAATATATTTCATTTTTAAAATAACATACAAAATAAATAACTTAGTTACATGTTTTTAATACTTTTTAGTCTTTTTATATTTATCTTCAAATTGATTTTTTTTAGGTTATTGTAATTAAAATTAGTTAAAATTATACAGTAAAACCCGCTTAAGAGAAACTGCAAAATGTCACAGTCTTTCTTTCACTTAAGCGGGTTTTTCACTTAAACGAATCCCGCTTAAGTGAAAAAAATTTCACTTAAGCGGAGTCCGGATAAGTGAAAAAAAATTCCAATCAAGCGGATTTAAAAAATCCAAAAAGTGTTCTGACATATCAGAAATTCAAATGTCATTTTCGTGATGAAAATTTGGTGGAGGTGAACAATAAGAAAGAAGTAAAAGCGTTCAGCAATTTTTTTGTTCTGTTCTATTAAATTTTTATTTTCACTTAAGAGAGTTTTTTTAAATGAAAAATATAAAATTTAACTGAATATATGTTTCAGGTGTTCGGGTTTTTCACTTAAGCGAATTTCGCTTAAGCGGAGTGTTATAAAGGCAATTGGTCGACAGATACTCGGGGATGAAAAAAGTGTTTCAGATAAGCGGGTTTTTCTCTTAAGCGGGTTTCTCTTAAGCGGGTTTTATTGTACTCTTAATATTTTCGGGTAATGTACTATTTATCTCCTTTGTATTATTATTAATTGTATTATTACTAGTATCGCCCTGTGTCGAAATTCGACACCATAGACCACACTATGGAAATTAATGCTAATAAAAGCTAGGTAATTTGGTATTTGAAAAATTATCATTTTATATAAATTTGGAAGAAATCGCCAAGAGGTAACAGAAAAATTATTCAACAATTAATCTCACAAAAAAGATTTTAGTTTTTGAGTTTTACTCAAATCTATCATATCCATTCTTAGAAACTTATGCATCATGACTTCTGCAAAACTCACAAACAAACATAATATTTAAGCGTTGTATTAGTTTAAAATATTTAAAATCAAAAAAATTAATTATTCAAATGATACATTTATTTCTGAAGTATAAAATTCTTTATCAGGCACAAAGAAGACTTCATGGAAATATTTTACTTTTATTCGACCTTCACTTATAAGTAAAATGAAAAGTTCCAGATTCAACTTTTCACCCTCAACGGTTTCATAAAGACCTGTCATTGAAATAAAGAAAGTGAATTCAAATTCATTATGTACCAAAATAAACGTGATGTTCAAATTACTTTTAAATGAAGGAAAATCAGTACCGTCGGCTTTGTATGTGCCCAATAACTTTAAAATCTTATCAATTTGAATTTTGGTATCCTCGACTAAGTCACGTCCTATTGATTGCGCAGGAGTTGTACCTATATTAAACAACTCTCATTGAAAAAGAAATATTGGAAAATGAACAACGTTCACAAACCACTTTTCGAAGCATCGAGCTCCTCCTCCAATTTTTTGATGCGTACCCCTTGCAGAAGAAACATTTTTCGAAGTGCATCTTCAGCTCGCTGGCATTCAGCTTGCAATCTAGCGAATTCTACTCTGAAATCTTCCATTCTTTATAATTAGAACTAAACACAAAAAAACGGTGAAATAACTTAAATTAATTGAGTAAACTTAAATTTTATTTTATAATGTCTTTTTATTATTTTATTATATTTTTTTATATTTTTCAGTTAACATTTGAACAAAAATAATAAAACATTTAAATGATTAATTTATTAACCTTTATCGATTACAGGTTAAAGAAATACGAACAAAATCGAAAGATTAGGTACTCTAATTATTTTTTAAAATTTTTTTGTTAATATAAAATACATATACAAAAATTGAAAGTTTATCGAAATTCGATAAAATGATTGTGAATCCAACAATTAAAATTAAATATTCTTAATTAAATGATTATCAATTATCTAAATCAATGTCGATTCAATATTTCCCTATAAACTATATTTTTTGTAAACACCCTCTCGTCATTTAGTAAAGTTCCTTGCCCTCTTTCATTAGACACGTAAAACTTTAAGCTATCAAAGGACCGAACTCTGCTTGCAGCAACATAAAGTTGTCCGTGTGAAAATACTGGACTTCTCAATAACACACCAATTTTGTCAAAAGTTTGCCCTTGGGATTTATTTATAGTCATTGCAAACGCCGGTATAATAGGATATTGAGTCCTCTGAAATTGGAACGGAAGTATCGTCCCAGAAAATGTCAAATTTATTCGAGGAATCAATATTCTTGTATTTGTTGCGGTTCCCGTTAAAACTTCACAATCAATGCTGTTACGATGCAAAAACTTCACTCTCATTCTTGTACCATTGACTAAAGCCTTTGAAGTATTCAAATTGCGGATGAGCATAACAATAGAATTTACTTTCAATTTTAATTTATGCTCTGGCATACCACTTACATTCAATGAATTTAAAAATTCGACTGGATAATCATTTACATTAATCGTACCATCATCAGATATAATTTTATCAAAACTATAATACACTGTTTCATCCCCTTCAATGCGATTCAGAATATCATAATTGATCAAAGAGCAGTCATCATTAGTTGGTGCTAAAATTGCACATCGAATGATTTGGTCCGATAATATCGTTTCACGAATGTTACCATAAACATCATCAATTATATTATTCCAATTACCAATTAATTGTTGTGGCAATTCGATCATATCTTCCCCAAATTGTGGATACTCCATTAACTCTCCATTACCAATTTTTTTTAAAAAATCAACAAATTCAACTTCATTTAATTGAGCTCTCATATTTTGTTTTAAAGTAACGTGGTGAAATAAATCGAATAGACTCCAACGAATTATACAATTCTCAATAAGAGAGCTACGTGTTCCATGCGGAACAACAGGCAAAATTTGTCTGAAATCGCCACTCAAAAGAATAGTTTTGCCACCAAATGGCAAATTTTTATTAACTTCGTCAATTGCTAAATCTCTATAAAGTCGATCTATAACTTGAAATGCAGAAATCGGACACATAGAAATTTCATCGATTATTATTAACGATGCACTATTTAAAAAACGACCATAAGGACTATTCGGGGTAACTTTAGCAACTGAATTTTCTAAAATTGGTATTGGCAATTTGAATGCATTATGCAAAGTTCTTCCACCAATCAAAAGTGTAGATGCAATACCACTAAAAGCAGTAACAATGCAACGAAGATTTAAGGCATTCATTTTGTGTATGATTGCTGTTTGAACAAATGTTTTACCACAACCTGCGTGTGCTGTTAAGCAAAACACATTCGAACCTGTATCGTTATATTGCACTTTACGTAGAACACGTGTAATCACTTCTTTTTGCTCATTATTTGCATTTTGAAATAAATCATTAAATATTATTTCTTCATCGACAGGATCGAAAGTTGTATCGAAGACATCCGGCAATGAAACTGGAGTTGGTAGACCGAAAGATTCACAATTGAGATTATGACTGATCAAAATATTTTCAATATCTAAAAGAGTCCGATTATATGCCACATTTGTATCATAATCCCTTGCAAAATCTTCACACATATGATCCTTGAACTCATTCCAGAGTGCCAATGCATTAGTTGGCATATTTAATGCACAAATAGTTGCAAACAAATCGCGCAATTGCTTTGGTGATTGAAAGTTTTTGGCTTCATCCAAACATTTTTTCCATTCATTATCATCAGAAGCAATACCTCTTGCATGACATGCTTCAACAAATGTGTTATGAACAACGTCATCAAATGTTCTAAGGTCTTCAAACGACTTAGGGCCACGAACGTGAAGTAATAATAATCGCAGATGGAAAAGTTCAATAGCCTTGGGTGAAACAACATACATACGCGATATTATCTTATCACCACCACGCAATCTTCTTTTCCATTTTTTTTCTTTATCATGCCATGTATAATGTTCTGTAATTTCAGTATAGGTAAATTGATGAGCTACAGAATCAACTCTGTTCAATTCGAAAAAAGCCAACAATTTCGTATTTTTAACATCGTGAAGTGCACTTTGTTCATGACCTGGTCTGAATATCACATTTTGCCGATTAGGCAAATGTATATCTAACCGGTAAATAGTATGTGTTTGATAATGCATTTCATATTCAAATATTCGCCATGCAGACTCTGTAGATCCTACATACCGACCACTGACATAATTTCTCAATTCATCAATTGATGCGTTCTCATCATTCAGTTCAATGGTGGCACTATCATAGCCTTTATACACATATTTATAAATGTATTTAACACTTTTGACAGTAGTGCAAACTTCAACATTAATGTGACAACAAAACTTAGCTAGAAGGTACGGATTGTAAGGAACAACATATCTATTGTTAAGAGACTGCCCTCTAACTTCAATTGATTTACCATTATCACGTCTCATATACACGGGGAAACCATTGATAGCATCGCGTGTAATTGGACAGAAATTTTTTGGATATTCTTTTGAACACTTTCCATCTCTCATGCAAACAGCATTTGGATTCAAGGGACCACATGGACCATGCATCATATGTCGTTTAACGTACTCATGTAACTTTGGATGAGAGTGCGAATTTGGAATCTCAGCACTCACAACTCTATCTATGTCTTTAATAGAAATGATTTTATCATTTTCAGATAAAGTGAGCAAAATATGTGCATGAGGTAATCCACGTTTTTGAAATTCTATTGTATAAATGAGTGCTGAAACTGTTCCAAAAATTTTACGATCAATTAAGCATTTCATCAATTCTTTTAATTTAGATTTAAAAACACGGACAATGATATCAGGTCGAAAATTTGATGCATCATGAGTATGGATATTATTTATTATCTCTGGCCAGTTAGGATTACAGGTCATTGTAATAAATAAACTTGGTTTACCAAATTTCTGAACTATGGACATAGCATCTAAATAATTTTGATACATATTACGTGGTGCACCAATAAATGATGATGGAAGTATAATACGCCGTCCAAGATTAGAAACTTCATCAGTGTGACTATTACCAAAATAATCCGTAAGATTATTATACAATTCACATCTCAAATTTGCTTGATTTGATCTAATGAAATGCAAACGTGAGCCTTCAATCCGCACATACACATCAACATCGGAATTGCAAAATAGAATTGAGCTTTGATATAAGTTCCGAGTAAAATTCTTCAGACTTGAGAGTTGACACCATAGGTGTCTTTAGGCATGGGCCGGGTGGGCCAGGGGCCACGGCCACACAATTTTGGGGGCCCCCTACAGATCACAAAGAAGGGATTCTTTGAAATTTTAATTTTAAGTAGATTAAAATAGATTAACTGGTCAAGGATCCAAAAACTAACTTCTAAACAGAAGGTCATTGAGTAGGTATTTATTTATTTTTTTATCAAAAGATATTTAAAATTCCAGAACTTAATTGATTTGAAAAAAAATCTATAAAATCTAAAGAGCGAGATATAAATTTTTGAAAGTTCAAAATTGAAAAATTGCAAAATTCCTAAAAATCAGGGTCAAGTGCCATTGAAATAAATTTTACACCTCTGGGAAGGTAATGAAATGGCGTTTTTCTTTTTTGGCTCTGAGGCCTGAGCAGTGGCTAAGAAATCAGAGCAAAGTTCTGAGGAGATTATGATCAGAGCCCTCAGATTTAATTATGAAACAAACTTGAGCAGTGAACTGTCATATGCTTAGTAATCTGTCAAATTACATACAAATTGTATGAAGTTTGCTTCGCGCAGCGTTTTGCTCCATTTTTTCAGTCATACAGAGCATGCTCTGTAACGGATTTTCAGAATTGAAGTAAATAGTTAAAGCCAGAATGACAGGCTTGTACAAGCTTCAAAACCGTTCAAAATTTCATACTAAAAACGTTGGAACAATTTTTTGAGAATACATTTTACCGAGACAAATGCAACGAGGAAGAGGAATACAAAAAAAAAGTTTGCTACTAAGAATTTACTGGTGGGAAGGAGATAGGCCTTCTAAGGACGGTGGAGTGTGAGCAATAAAAACCATGCACGTTTGTAGTAGGCATTTTTCTTACCTATCTCTATAACCTATACCCATCTCTATAAAAAAGCGTTCTTTTTGTAACATTTATTTATTGGAAGTTTTTGCTCTTTTCAATATTTTCAGTTCATTGGCAGTTTTAGACCTAGAATATTGTTTAAAAATGTGGTCCAATAAATTTTCACTTAGAAACTAAAACCATTTGTGAGTGATGTCATTAAAAAAAAAAGTACCTAAGGTAATGGATCCCAACCTAAAAACAAAAAATTCGGAGTGCATGGGGCCCCCATATCGGTTTGGGCCCAGGGCCGCGAAATGTCTAAAGACGGCTATGGTTGACACATGGGAGTTAAAATAAGATCTGTTTCATTTTATGTTTTCTATCAGATTTGTATTGGCTCGGTTTTTCTTTTAAATCCAGAGTTGAATGATTTTTTTTATTTTCAAAATTACTTGTTATAGGGATAAAAAGAGGACAATTTCTTAAAACGTTGTAGGACGTTCCGCGTCGGAGTTACAAAGAGGACATGTCCTCCAAAAAGAGGACGCATGGTAACCCTACTTATACATAAAGTGCCATTGGAGAAAGCCAAATTTTGCGGCTGCTTGTACAACAGAAATTATAGTATTGGAGGGTCGCCGATGTAAAAGATTAAGGAAGAAAGATAGGTCCTGAAAATTCAGCCTATTGAGATAGTATACAATAATTTAAATATCTGGGAGTATTGATGTCTGCTAACTTTAGCTTTACTGAGTATGTTAAGCATAAAAAGTAAAGAAACAAAATTAGCTCTCAACGTTAAGTGGCGAATTATTGTCTTCTCAAACCAAATATAAATTTAGAATATAAATATCGAGTTTTTCAAGCAACCATTAACACTTGCAAGTCCTACTTTGAAGATTTTGAGCTGATACAACGATTTCATTTTAAACGATTATTTCGGCTAAATATTTATTTATTTTATTATTTTGTTATTTTATAATTTTGTATAAAGAAATATTCTGCCTTCTGCTAGAAGGCAATTTCTAAATGTCAAAAAGTTATTTTGATCTCAAAATTGTAATATTGTTATTGAAATAAAGAAATAATAGGAATAATAAATAAATATGTAATAAATATAAAAAAAAAATCCTTTTTCAGGCACATTTTTCTCGAATTTTTTTCATTTTACCTTTAATATCTAGATACCGAACTTAACTCTTCTTATTTAACTCATAAGAAGAAATTATAAAAGAATTACAATTTCACCTGATATCAGCAGCTTCTGAAAAAAATTTGCGATTATGCGACAGCCGACAGTGAGTGTTGGAAGAATTATTCGGTTACCAATAGGTAAATGAAGAATTCATTGCAAATAAGAAGAAGTATTTTATAACCCTTTACAAAGAATGATAAGACGAAATAAAGAAGCCATAAAAAATGAAGCAGATATTTTTAGTAATGAAAATTTACCAAGAAAACTAAATGTTTCAAATCCGATATTACCGCGAATATATTCTCAACTTAAACTGCATAAACCTGGAAAACAAGTAAGACCAATTACATCAACAACAGGATCAATACTTACAAAGCTTGAATGTTGGTTACTAGAAAGATTCAATAATCTACCAAATAAATTCGAAACAAGGGCTGTAAAGAATAGCATCGAATTTACAGAGAAAGTAAAGGAATTAAAAATAGCCATGTAATGAAATTCAAGTATCATTCGCTGTAGTATCTCTATATCCAAATGTACCTTTTGATGAAACTTTAAAACTTCTTGAAGAATGGTTAGAAACAAATTCTTTAAGACAGGAAGAAATTAATGAACTAACCAACCTTACAAAATTATGTATGAATGAAAATTGGTTTCAGCTCAATCAAAAATTCTATCGACAAAAGTTTGGTTGCAGTATGGGTTCACATTTAAGTCCATTTTTGGCAAATTTATTCATGTCACATTTAGAAACTAAAATGAAAAATGAAAGAAGTTTTCCAAGAAATTGGTTCAGATACATAGATGATGTGTGGGCCATAGTTAAAAAACTAGAACTTCGAAGTCTAATAAACTTACTAAATAGAACAGAATATCCAACAATCAAATTTACTTACGAAGAAGAAAAAAACGGAAGGTTAAATTATTTAGATTTAACTATAATTAGAAAAGGTGAAACTTTCGAGTTTGATATTTATCGAAAACCTTCAAATACTCTAAGATATATAACATCGGACTCTTTTCATCCATTTGAACACAAAATGTCAGCTTTCCATTCAATGATTTTTAGAGCTTTAAACATCCCGATGACGAAAGAAAGAGAATACATTGAAATACGAAAGATCAAAGAAATAGCTAAGATAAACGGATATACAGAACTAATTAATAAATGATCTCACGATTGCACATAGAAGAAGACAAAACTTAAGAAATTATACAACTTTAGATTTAATCAGAAATGAAAACGATGAACAAAAGAAATGGTCAAAATTCAATTTTTATCCAGAAATTACATCAAAATTAAGACCAATTTTTAGTAGGCAAAACATCAAAATGAGTCAGTGTAGTGAAATAAAACTCAAAAATATGATTAGTGGCTCAAAAGATAAAATTAAGAAAAATCAACAATCAGGAATTTATACTATTGGATGCAGCGATTGTAGGAAGGAATATCTAGGACAGACAAGAAGACCAATCATGAAAAGGTTCAAAGAACATTTTGCACATGTAAAATACAATGAACCTGAAAAGTCGAGTGTAGCACAACACATGCTGGAGAATAATCATAATTTTAGCTTACAAAATTTGAAATTAATTCGCAATGTAAATAATCATTATGAATTAGATGCTTTTGAATCTCTTTACATTTTCAAAAAGAGAAATAATTTAATGAATAGTGACGATGGACCAATAAAAGATCAAATTTTCAAAAAATTTTATAATAGATCTTAAATTCACTATAAATTTGTTTATGTAGTTTGTTTTTGTTTGTAATGAGTTATTTGTATTTAATATATCAACAAAATTTGTTTGTATTATTATTTATATAAAACTTACTGACGATGGAAGCATAGCTTCCGAAATGCATTTAAGTAAATAAATAAATAAAATAAGTGATTTTTAAGTTATTTAAAATAATATCTTTTATTTAGTTACTGGAAGCCAGTTGCTCAAAATCTAAAGCGTGTTGAAGAAATGGATGTTCTAGAAGTTTAGATTACAAACGATTGTTTGATACATTGTTTGCGATTTGACTGCAATGGCTGTTATAAACCAACATGCGCAGATTAAATTGTTGCTTGTGGAATTTATGTCTACGCTAGCAAAATATAAAATAGATATAGAAATATTTGAGGCAGTGAATGTTTCTGCATGCTTCAAAATAGCAATAATATGTCCCATATTCTACACCTCGGCTGTTTTGCAAAATTATTGGCAATCCTTGCTTTAGAAAAACTATCAGACAGGCTATCCACCTAACCCATCTCAAACATTTTCAGATACTTTGGATTGTTGTTGCATTAACCGTTTTATAACAAGGGGTTGCAACAACACAATATCAACCGAAAAGCCGAGGATAGCTCCTCGAACGCCAGAAATTCCATTGAAGGTTAGTGTTTGACATTTCGTAAAGGTTTATACTGTTTTATTTTTGTTGCCTAGAGTAACTGTAAAATTCTGTAAACTTCAAAATAAATTAAGATCTCTACCAAACATATTTCGTAGCCTCGCAATTGGATCATTTGTACCATATTTTAGACAGTTTGATGAATCCAATGTAAATAACATTCTGTAAATGAAAAGATTATCATTTTTCAGCTGGGTTTTCGCGACTTTGCATTTTCCTCCATGTCAATTTTTGAACTCATAAACCACTCAAGTCAGTTAAAAGTTCATTGTACGACTTTTCCTATAAAATGTTTAATCAGTGCTGTTGTATATGTACTAAGGAAATCGTTAATATAGGCACTCTGCAAATATCTTTACGATTTTCTGGTTTAACCGTATGACTCCTTTTGAATCTTATCCTATTTTCTTAATGAGTTGAGTGAGGTTCACTCGAAAACGGGCCAGAAATTTTAGTAATCAAAGTTGTAGTGCAATGACCATCACTCAGACAAACAGTGGTTCGATCTAAAAAGATGACGTAGAAAAGTCAAAACTAATCAGGATAATGAATTGAGAAAGAGTTTGAAGAGAGCTGAAATTTTATAATATCTCAAGAAACCCTTAAAGATTCACTTATGAAACACGAAACTTTATTTGAATCAAGAAATCAACAATACTTACAAGTTTTTTCTTTTCTGTGTAATTTCGGCAAAATTATTTATAGAAATAGATGCCTCTATCTGATTTTTCTAACATTTTCTTTCTATTTTACATTTTTCTAGAAATTCTTAAGAATCATTGTTGCATTTTCTTAAAAATTAAATCTTTAACCCTGAACAACTGCATCACCAAAATCACACGCCACCGCGCCTTTGTCTATTATTTAAAACAAAAAAAAAACACAAAAATTCTGAAATAAGAAAAGAACAACATGCTGTAGATTGTCTTGTCGTGTCTTGAAGAGTTATGGCAAAAATACATGTTTATGTGTATCAGAAGCAAAAAGGATCTCTATCTCCTCCTACAGAACTCTTTTCGATGTATATTTTTGCATGTGGAGATATTTCCACAAAACAAAAAATAATATATATCTACGATATGCATTCGGTTCAAATTGATGCAACATTTTCAAAAAAAAAAAAAAAAAAAAAATACACATATAAAAAAAAAAAACCGAAACACTCTGCATAAAACATTTCCAAAAGGGACATGTCTCGTGGTATCCGTATCCTACTTCTACGGCTTGTAGTTGTTGGTCGTTGGTTGGTTGCAAAAATTGTGTGATATTTTCATGTGTGCATGACTGTGGCTCTTTTTCGAATGTCAAAAATGTTATTTTTCCATTTCTGCCTTCGGGGGTAAATGTCGCTGTTCGTTCATATGTTGTTGTTGTTGGGTGTCGTTTTCATCTCTGAAGGGCCATGTTAGTGTGGGCTTCACGATTCCACTCGAAAAGAAATATATTTATACCAACATACATATGCACACATATACACCATGCAAATGCACATCACATGCAAAATATATGCACTAAAGACATTTTACTCGTACCTATATATCGTGTATAGTATCTTGAATTTTGAAGTAGAAGAGTGCGAGAAGTCCATTTGCGAAAATGCTTCTTCCGCATGAAAAATACTGCATAATCATAGCCTTTTGCATTTTTGTTTAAGACAATATTCTTCGCTAGACTTTAGAGTAATACCAAAAGGTGTGCTTTTTTTAAGGTTCCTCAAGTAAAAAAAATAGGAAAGACGGTAGTTAGCTAATATTTGAAGCTTTAATTAAAACAATTAGTTCGTGCAATGATGAAGTTGACTCATGTAGTATCTACCTACTTGTTAACCGGTTCAACAATTAGAATTGTTTAGCAGTAGATAATTTAGTACGAAATTAGTTTAAGGATAGGTAGTTTGGTTTTAAGAGTTGTAGTTAAAGGTTAGGTTAGGTTTATGTGGTTGTAAGCAGAAACCCTTGACATACTTAGACCAGGGGGGGTGGCCCATTGTGATACCACAGAAATCTAGGAAGCTTTCTTTCTGCTCGTTTAACCATTTAGAGCTTCTTACGAAGCGCGCGAGACTACTAATGTCATGATTTGCCAGATCACTAGGATCATTGTAAGTAGAATTCTCCTAGGTGGAGCCTAAGTCTTTGAGATAGAGCAGGATATGTACAGAGAAAGTAAGGAATCGATTCTTCCTCTTCTTTGTCCAAAAGATTTCTGCAGAAATCAATTGCAGTTACAATCGCCTGGAATGTCCCTATGACCCGGCACCCAGCAACGGTGAATGTTGAACTGCTGTGCCATCTCCATGAGAGATGATCGGCAATTAAGGGTAGTTTTTGAATTTGTAGTGACAGAATCCAGAGATTTAATGGCTGATTGGCTATCCGAGAAATTACGAATACCTACACTTGATAGCCAAGCTTGATATCGCGTTTTCTTTGAGCCAGTACAGACAGTACTTCTTTTATCGCCAAAAGTTCCGCCTGAAACACACTGCAGTAATTGGGAATATGGAAGGAGAGACATAGTTTCAGCCTATCTGAGTATACACCTCCTCCAACCCCGCCATCGGTTTAAGAACCGTCGCGTCAGTATAGAAGTGGATCGATTCAACTTCCAGGAATGCCAGATCCTCCCAGAGAGGACTCAATTGCCGCAAAAAGTGGTCGAAAATTCGGCCTCTCGGCTGGAATTTATTCGATCCAGCCGCGGCAGCCACTTGCCCGAAATCATTTTTAAAACATAATGGCAAACCGTTATCTTTATAATAAAGCTGAATTGTTTTATTTCTTCTTGAAAACCACACGTCTAAAAGAAACACCCTTTAGTTCTGCTTTTATATACAAATATTTGTACCTACATATATGTATTTTAACAAAAGACACTTATCGAAAGAATCTCAGACATTAAATGCATAACGAAAGTTAGTTCTAAGAAAGACTCCAACCGAGAAAGTTGTCGAAAAGACAAATAAAAAGTGGTTTTTAATAACTTTTTCCACTTAAATTTTCCGTGATACAGACACTGAAAAATGATCGTTGCTACGTCAAAATTATAATGTATTTTACTGAAATTTTCAAAACCATCAGAGGGTTAAAACAAGAAGATGCACTGTCATGCAGGTGCTTTAATATTGTGCTTGAAAAGATAGTACGTACCTAATGCCCAAATCTACACGAATTCTTGGGTTTGCTGATGAAATCAATATGACGGCGCTTTCAATAGCATAAAATCAGCAGCAAGCAGAATGGGACTGGTAACTATAACGACTATAAGAAAAGTACATAATGTGCTTTCACTTGCCGCATTCAGGTTTGTATCCAAAGTGATCTGGATAGCTTTTTTGTTGTTGCAATCCCTTGTAAAATCATAGCTGGTGACAAAGCAACTGTTGGTGAAAAATAAATCTGAAGCTATCCTAAAAATTCTGGGATATCTCATCTATATCCTATGAGAAATGTCAACAGCAGCTGATTTGGGTTCAAAAAATACTCGAGTATCTTAGATAGGCTATCCTATAGTGCAACTTGAACGCGGGTATTAACAACAATACCAGCTCTCGTTATAGGCTTGGTCAGAATTTAAAAATTATTGATAGGTATAACTTTTTTTTTTTTACTTACCGCTGTAAACTCGGCAAATAAAACGTAGAATAAAGGATGCCCTACACCAACGCGAGTTTGTCAATGAAAAAAAAGTGTGAGTGCCGGGACTCACGGTTAAGATGTGTAAACATCAACATTCGTCCGAATGCCTCATAGACCGAGAGCCTACATCAAATTTAGGGTGTGGATGATAGCAAAAATTTATTGGGAATTTTTATATAGATCTTAACTTTTCATAAGCAAATTTGAAAATCAGTAATGATGCATGGAAAATGCGTTTTTTATTTTACCGACAAAGGCCCCAACCACGCTTATAAAAAGTTAAGATCTATCTAAACATACCAGTGAATTTTTGCGATCACTCACACCCACAAACAGCAGTGGGCTCTTAGTCAATCATTAAAATTATATTTAAAAATATTTTCCAGTCAATGACCTTATTTCGTCCATGTACTATAATATGGTCTAAGCAACCAACCACACTTCAACCCAAACTGAACTCGACTTTTTGATTTCGTATATAAACACTCAGCGTTTAGTTACTGAGCGTACAAAGCGTTGAACGCACTCAATTTCCGTGAAGCTCAGAACAGAGATTATGGATAATTCGTAAGTCTGCTATTACACGATGAATCTAGTTGCATGCGCCTTCTTCGAATTCTTTTTTATTTCGTCCGCTGTTTCAAGCGCTATTACACGTTGAAAACAAAGTCATGAATCTAATTTGACAGTTCTCTTTATTTTTCATTTTCGTGTTGGGCTGTGCTCAAACAATTAAAAAACGTTTTCTGTTTTTATTTTTGTTTTCTTTATTTGATATATTGAAGAAAGAAAGGTTTGTGTGCCTTTAAATGAATATCAGTCAAGAAAAGCAATAATTTATTTTATTTATGTTGTTTTTAAAGATGAATTTCTCATTTATGGAAAGCCTATAAGGCTATCAATAACAGTGCGTTGCATCGAAATTTACGCTTTGAACAACAAAACCATATGAAGCAGAACAGTAAAAAACGGACAAGAGAAAAGAGAAACGTCAAATAGTTGCATCGAAAATTTTACTCACGCGACACCGGTCACTTTTTTTCCGTCTCATCTTTTCGATTTTTTTTTCTCTTTTGCACTTACGTAGTTCGAAAAGTCGCGCGTCTAGATGCATCGTGTAATAGCAGACTAATCTCTGGCTCAGATCAAAATCACGACCACGGCTATAAGATAAGAATCACGACTACAAGATACGTTACGTTTTTTTTCACCCTACCGCCATTATAGATGTTTACACATCAAAAATCTATGGAACTGAAAGGAAAACAAAATAGGAAAACTGCTCTGGTCTCAAAGCAGTCATGTAATTGAAAAAAAGTAATGCAAAGAATACAAAATACGGATAAAGGTAGCTGCAAACAAACGCGATAGCGGTGGCGATCACGATAAAATTGTGGATGCCTTACACATAAATCAATGAAAGGCACACATCTACACGATTGAAGTGTGCTTTGATTTTTATATGAGGCATCCACATTTTTATCGTCACCGCCATCGCGTTGGTTTGCGCGTAGCCTAATGCTAAAGAAGCGTTATAAAGAGTCTCGTAAATCTTGGCCCACGACTCACAGGGCAACTGGTCTTCCATCTTATCTTTTTTGTCTTTCGCACTCATTATGTTCGAATAGAGTCAGACGCAAAGAATCATCGTGTAATAGGGGCTTAATATATCCTCTAAGCAGCCAACCAAATTTCAACCCGAACTGAACTCGACATTTCGATTTCGTATATAAATACTCAACGTTTAGTTACTGAACGTACATATTGTTGAACGCACTCAATTTTCGTAAAGCTCAGAATCACGATCACGACCACGATCACGATTACAACGTTACGTTACGTTTTCTTTTCACCCTACCGCCAGTATAGATGTTTACACATCAAAAATTTGTTGTTATTATTGTTTTCGTTGCCGCGATAGATTCGTTGGTGTGAGGGATCCTTAACTCTTGATAATCGCTGTTTCTTTGGGTTCAGAAAGAAATTGAGTAAAGAGGCCCTGTCGATAAGAACCAAGGAGACGCTCTACAAAACACTCATCATCCCGGTTCTGCTGTATGATGCAGGAGCTGTCGGATGGAAGGTCCTTTGCTTTAATCGAGAGAAATGTTCTAAGAACGACTTATATAGTCGTGTTTGTGAAGACAAAAAATCAATGTGTGACGATGAAAATACATCTATATACGAGTTATAAGCACTGTACAGCGATATGAGCCCCCAATCAAACAAATACTTTTAAACTAGTTAATATAGAGCGAATTAAGGTCGAAGCTTAAGAACGAAAAGTCTTAAAAGCCATACAATGGGATGACTAATGGTGATCTTGATCGCCTTGATGTACAAAATTAGAGACGGTGAGATATTCAGCAAGAAAGGCATATTAAAGTAAGTATATTATGTTAAATCAAATGGCTTCACAACTTTGGGGCAGACTATAACTTCAACGCATTGATCATTTTTGCTGACCGTCTAATCGTAGCTTAAAACTCATGGAGTACAGATATTTTATTCATCCTTAAACCTAACATACTTTTTCTAAATCTGAAACTAAGATTGTTACGAATGGCAACACTGATCATCTACACAATATATACAACTTTGTAAATTATAATTTAATAGTAGTTAGTCTCAACTCGATCGGTATTTTGCCGAGAGAGAACGTGCATTGGAACAGCGGAAACGGTTAAATAAAAGTGGTTTTTTTTTGGATAATTTTTCCCACATAAAAAAAACGCTTGTGTTCATTATTAATCGGAATCGTACAAAGATCATCACGATGTCGGAGATTCAACAGGAGGATTTAAATTTAATACTTTATTATTTGGGACATTTAATTAAGAGAAAGATTCTACCATTTAAATGATTGTAATACCTACGGAAAAACGTTGGAAGCTTTACTTACGTCGTACGTCCACTTGCTTACACCAAAAATATTTTTTGTTTTATAATTTTTAAAGTGGTTCTCAAAACCAGATGCTTAAAATAAATATTTATATACCCACCAATTATATATGTTTTGGAATGTGGCTTAAATCAGGGTGTTTATTCTTTAAGGCCATTATGGCGAATGGCTGTAAGCACTTTTCTTTATTTTCGCGTTTTTATCTTTCGATTTTCACCCATCGTCATCATCATTGTTTTTAGACCTGTTTTCTTCCACATAGGTACTTCACTTTTCACTTTGTAGGTATAGCTATAATGTATGTATGTATAATAAGGATCCAAGTATTTTTTTTTTTTTTTTTTGTAACACACACCTCCTCTCTGATGTAGGAATAATAATATGAGCAAAGATGATTCGCAAAAGATATAATACGATGAGGTGCAATATGATGATGACGAGGATGATACCAAGGTCGTTTCGTTTTATTTTTTTGCATTTCCATGCAAAATGCTCCAGTCAGGTGCATAAAGTCAATATCTTGGGTGTTTTTTTTTTTTTATTTTTCCTTTTTTTTCATTTTATCTGTGCTCTATTGCTTCTAGGATGGCAAATCTTCCTCTTTTTTTTCCTATATATTTTTCCAACTTTTTCTCTTCCTTACATTTTTAAATATGCTATTATTTAGAACAGGTAGAAAGATATACACATTTAACATGAATATGCAAAGTGTTCGTTCTCGAAACGTTGGAAATGCTGTTTGTGTGTACAAACTGCGAATATTAATAGGAAACAATCAAACAAACGACATACTCCAAGAATAGCACAAGATATCAGAGTCGGCTAGAGAAACAAAATAAAGAAGAAAAAAAAAATTCTCAAAAAAAAAAAAACAAAAAAATGGCTCTGCAGGATATGGAGGAGGAAAACTTTGAACGTTAGGAAAGGAAAGAAAATGAAAAGACGACGAATGGAATATTACCATTCAACCCCGTAGAATGAATGATTTATTGCGTGCTATGCATCTGCATTCAGCAAAATGCAAACAATTTTTTTTTTTTAAACGAAATTGAAGTTGAGCAGATTTTTCTTTTTCAAGTGATTTGTTAAAATAAAGTATCTGTTTTTTAACAATTTTTTTTTATTGAAGAAAATTTGAAATTTTTAGAAACAAAACTAAGTTTATATAAATACTACACGAACTATGTATATAGATTTAGGCTATAATAATGATCCTAGGTATAGATATCGTAATACATATTTTGTTTCTCCCCGATGACACCTTATTTGTGTTGAACGTTGTTAATAGTTGAACATTCTTAAAATGTAGATGCAAATTATATTATAGTTATGGGAAATTTGAGGCGCCGTGACATAAGGCCATGAGTCATGCCATATTACAAAATATGGTCTAGTGACGATTTAGCAGAGTGACATAAGGCCATATTCGAAAAAATGACTTTTGTCGCTTTGACGAAGTGTCATAGTGCCATATGGACTATGGCCTCATAATACTTTCATTAATTGAAAAAATTTGATTTTCACTGTTCGAAAACAGTATTTTTATTTTTATGATTTTTTTTTAACATCCAGATTTTTTAAATGCAAAACAAACTTTGCATACACACCCAACCTCGCACCTACCCCAAATTCTATAGTGTGTCCAAGCAGGGAATACGCCGTAACTGAATTACAGTTGAAGTGTTGGATAAAAAACATTTGGCACGTCACCACTTTGTGCCAAACAGTAAAACCCGCTTAAGAGAAACCCGGTTAAGAAAAAAATCCGCTTATCCGAAACACTTTCATCCCGGAGTATTTATCGACCAATTACCTTTTAAAACACTCCGCTTAAGCAAAACTTGCTTAAGTAAAAAATCCAGATAACTGAAACACATTATTTTCAGTTAAATTTTATAGTTTTCATTGAAAAAAACTATCTTAAGTAAAAAAAAATAAAAACGAACCTTTGTATATAAAATCTATATATACAAAGATCGAACAGAACAAAAAAATTCTTCCATTTCATTTTTATTTTTCACCTCCACCAAATTTTCAAAGCTATTTGAGTTTTTGATATGTCACAACTGTTTTTGGAATTTTTAAATCCGCTTAAGTGAATTTTTTGTCACTTAAACGGGGTTTGTTTTAGTGAAAAACCCGCTTAAGTGAAAGAAAGACAGTGACATTTTGCCGTTTCTCTTAAGTGGGTTTTACTGTACCATGTTCAGGGGCTTACAGGTTTATTTATCAAACAAGGAAGGATGTTTGAAAGTGACATAAGGCCATTATGACCTTATATGATGTTCCTCTTTAAAGCTTTCACAGTGTTTCCCTAATTTCCAACATAAATTTCTTTTAATCAGATATTTCTTAAAAGCTTCAAACCACAACAAAACCCGAAAGCTCTTAGATAAAAACTACAGAAAGCCCCAACGATTTGGTTTAAATTGGCTTTGACTGTGAGGAGGAGTATGGAGTGTTTAGGAATATTACAATAAAAACACCTACACGAACCCATAACCACTCTTCTCTATAGTCATTTTAATTAAACGAAACTGAAATTTGCAAAAAAACCTTGCGACACCTGCACGGACCCTTATCATATACCCATACATTCTTTACATGATAAAATGCACAATCATTTTTTTTTTTTGTAAACAAGCAGTTTAGTTATGTTAAATAATTAAATAAATAAATGTGAAGTGTGCAGTGTGTCTCTGCACCCACCTATATTCATTAAATTTGAACAAATTTAGATTTCTCAAAATTCCATACAAAATTGTTCTTGCTTTTTTTTCAGTTCACACTGACTAATGGCCGCGATTTTAACAAAACGAAGCGAAGAAAATAACAATTTTTTTTTCTTGTCCCAGTGTAGGTAAAAATCAAGTGTATAGAGCATTTGAGATCGGGCCGTAAGAAAAGTTTATAGTCCGCTTAAGAAGTCGGTCTAAATTTGTGGTTATATGGACATTATAGCTAAGCTAGAGTAAGGAAATCATTTCTTTTAGTATTTTTATTGACATTATTATATTAATATTGATATTCTAATGATGCTTTTGACTGCGTTTCCCCCACCATCGATTGACCGATACTGTCGGATATAAAAACAAATAACCGTCAACAATCCCGACACCCCTGACCATACCACCTCAACCATATCTGTTGAAGTATACCAAAATATCAATATTATTTTGTTTACCTTATTATAATCCACACTCAGTTCCAACCAAAAATATAAATAAGAGACTGTGGACAAACAAAAGAAAACCCAGCTCTGCCACAGTTTGAATTTAGTACCAATCTCGAGTACTTGGTGAGTTTCCTTTTTGACAAGCTTATGCTCCAGAAGTGACAGTGGAAGCCCAGTTTAAAGTAGTTAGTAAGTGGTGTCTGCTATCTCAGAGTTCAGACTGTATTTTAGTGGCGTCATGATATCTCTGACTGTAATTTAATGGCGTCTACTATCTCAGAATGTAAGTTAGTGACATCTGATATCTCAGACAGACTGTAATTTAGAGGTGTCTGCTATCTAAGACTGTAATTTAGTAAAGACTGATATCTCAGTCAGAATCTTTTAAATTATACCTATAGATTTAGAACATACAAATTTGCCATTACATATATAAAATTATTTATAAGAACATATGCATTTTGCATTATATAAATCTAGTTGTAAGAATATATGAATTTTGGTTTATTTAAATTAACTATATAGATATAAGTAAATATAAGCTTGGTATATTAGAATTATAAGAACCAGTGATTGGTGAATAAATATAACCTCGATAATACTAAAGTTTGTTGATTCTTTGGTAAAACCTAGGATTCTAAGAGCATTTGATTAAGAGCATCTCACAAAATGGCGCCCGAGCAGGGACTTCATTGAGGTTGATTCACCCATCCGTACCGTACCGACCGACCATTCCAGAAGAACCAATCCTCATTGATGTCCGCTCTGATTAAGCCTACAAAATGCTCCATAAAATTTCACTATTGTGAGCCAGTATAACCCAGGTCTAAACCGACTACCTTAACTTAAAGTTTTTTTTTTAAGCTCCAGCTTTAAAGCAAATCAACTCATTTGGGACTACCCAGTATAATATGATTCACTTATCTATGGATATTTTTTTCTTTTTTAGTCAATTATATACTTTAATTATTGTAGAACTACAATTTCATTTCATATTATGTATTAATTTGATTTACCAATAAAATTTCCGTTCAGTATATTCTTAAGAAGAATTGTCAAAAGTCCCCATCGATATGAGCGCCGCTAACAATTTTACGGGGGGTTGAAGACCTCCAATATGGTTTTTCAAGAATAGCTCCCAAATGGTAAGTTTTACAAAAAAGTGTCAAAGGCTAATTTGTAGCTTGGAATATTTCCTACAAAAATGTAGAACCTTTTTTTCATACAAATAAGGGTTTTTTGAAATAAACCAATTAGAAGAGTTAAGGGTTTTACTTTTCTATATGTAGTTGGGCGGCTTAATTCCAAAATTGTGCATTTTGTGATAAAAGATCCATTTTTTTTGTTGTTGGTACATTATATGGACATTATTTTAAGATATCGGTCCACTCTATTTGTCCACCCCTTTAGTTGGGAGGGGTAAATTAAATTTTTTTTTTCTAAAATATAAAATGAATATAAAAAAACAACGGCAATACTTACAATATTATGTTATAGCTTCTCTTAAAGCCAGATATTTATTCTTTATGTATGTTTTTAAATGAAGTTATTTAAGTGCTTAGTTTTTGAATAACTAATTTTTAAACTCAAAATTTTATATATAAAATTTAAAAAAAAAATAATACCTAATAATTTTTTTTGTTCCAAACTTTTCGTTATTAGGTACTAATTTGGAATAAAATTTTTAATACTCTTCTTAATATGTCTCAGTCGATCGCTTAAAACCAGATGGTCGTAAGTCTTTTAGTTTTTGAAAATTACCAAAATTGTTATTATTTTTTTAAAATTTTGAGTTTAAAAATCATTTATTCAAAAACTAAGCACTAAAATAACTACATTTAAAAAAAAAAACGTTATTTGTATGAAAAAAGTATGTTCTACGTTTTTGTAGGAAATATTCCAAGCTACAAATTAGTCTTTGACACTTTTTTTGTATAACTTACCATTTGGGAGCTATTCTTGAAAAACCATTTTGGGGCCTTTAACCCCCCGTAAAATTGTTACCGGCGGTCATATCGATGGGGACTTTTGACAATTTCTTAAGAACACAATGAGGAACCCAAATCCAGCTTTCTGGCGATTTTTTTCCGAGTCAAATGCTTCATTGAATGGATTAGTTGGAATGGAAAAAGAAACGTGAGCCCTAATACTCATGAAAGAATTTTTTTTATTTTGAATATATATAAAATATTTATTTTTTATTTACGAACTTATAAAAGTTGGAAATTATGTATACGTAGAAAAAAACAAAAAAGTTAAAATTATAAATAAAATTTAATAATTATTTAAAACAGTTAAAAGCATTATTATAAGAAGTTTTCCAGATAGTTTATATATTTATGGGCCCATCATTATATTTAATTAAATTAAACAAGCTTATTTCCATGCGCGATTATTCTCTTGGTATAAAAATATAAATCTGGGCATAAAAAAATGTCTCGAGTGCTTGCATTTTGTTGGAAAATGCTCGTTTGAATAAAAAACAAACTTCGCAATTACAAAACAAATTACTTAATTGACTAATTTTTGTATTGATAAAGTGTATTTGTAATTTCTTTTCCTTTATCGGGCATAACTTATTCAAATCATTCTTGAAGTACCTACGTATCTATAGTAATTGTTTTACTAATTCGATAAATTGGTTTTGTTTTTTCCATAGTTAAAAAAAACACCACTTAACACAACTATAATTGCATGATAATTTGATAACGATTCAACGTTATAAGTACTTTGTTCAAATAGTAGAGAAGTTCAATAATTGTTTTCATAAAACTACTTACTTTGAATTTCAAGATGTTTATTGAATGTTCTATTTACCTGGAAATAAAAAAAAAACTGGATTTGCATGAGCGCGTTCACAATAAGGTTTTATTTGTTTGTAAAATAATTGTTGATCACAATCGGTTCCTGAGTATTTTATTTAATCATGTAGGAAATTTTCTTGTTAATTATTTACAAGTTTAATTCAGAAAAAATCTTTGTAAACACTTAAAAAATAAAAATAATATTTTAAATGCAAACATTAAATATGATAATCTAATAAAATACATTAAAAAATATAAAATAAAATAAAATAAAATAAAATAAAATAAAGTAAAACAAAATAAGATAAAATAAAATAAAATAAAATAAAATAAAGTAAAACAAAATAAGATAAAATAAAATAAAATAAAATAAAATAAAATAAAAATTTACCAATGTAACTGGTTCAATAGTATAGATTAGATACTATGGGTGCTAACCCCTATTTTTTGAAACAAAAATTTGCTAAAATTAGAACGCATTGAAAATTATTTTTTTAAATCTTATT
This sequence comes from Epistrophe grossulariae, assembly GCA_929447395.1. NCBI lineage: Eukaryota > Metazoa > Arthropoda > Insecta > Diptera > Syrphidae > Epistrophe > Epistrophe grossulariae. Next base: position 130,707,781 of record OV839567.1, read on the forward strand.
TGTCTTTACATTGGCATGGTATTAATTTTTCTGTCTGCATTTTACTACAACTTTTAAGAAGCAAAAAATATAGTGAAAAGTACTTAAACGCAAAAACATTAACACTGATTTTTTTTGTTTTTGAATTTTAATACGTTCTCATTCTTTTCGAAAATATCTTTGGTAATCTTCCGAATCCGCTCTTATGTTTTGACGTTTTAAACTTTGAAGTGCAATTTTTTCTTCAAAATTGTATCTTTTTTTAGTTTTTGAAATCTGTATTTCAAAGTTTCAGTCTTTATTTTTATGTTGGATTATTACTCAACATTTATTGCACGGGCTTATTTTTATTTGTTTTATCCGAAGTATTGGTATCATTCTTAATAGAAAAAATAACAAGATTTTTAATGCTATTTCTTGAAATAATTTAATTTAACTACATTATAAATTTAATAAAAAAAGATGGTGAATCAGCGGGAAATATTTTGCATACAAATATTAAATTAAATCTGGGGACAACATTCCATTAAATTATTTAATTCAAGAGAAAATATTTCGATGTTGTCAAAATTTACCCAAACAACTATTGTACTCAAACTTCTCTGAGAACAACATTTTTATTGAGTGATGTATTTTAATAATAAATAAACAAGAAATATTCTGAGTATACTTTTTCAAACAAAGAGGAAAAGGTAGCAATTTTTATTTAATATCTACTGTAAATTGTAGTACAAACTCATTTCTCCAAATCCAACCAGAAATCCATGAGAAAGATTTACATTAAGTTACAATTAAAAATCAGTGAACACAAAAAATCACTGTAAACGGAGAATCACCCATATATTGCCGGCAGTGTTGCCGCTATGCGACTTTAGTCGCATTTTGACCCCCTTTTTTGCCTCATGCGAAAATGATACGACCTTTTTAAATAGTGGCTATTTTGACCCTTTTTTAAGAATCTTGCGACTTTTCTGACCCCATCTCTAGAAAAATGCATATGGAAAAGATAAGTTATCTTTTTTGGTTAAAAAATTCTTTCCAACCTTCCATCGAAATAACCATTTTTGTCTTCAGTATTTGTCTCAAACTAATTTTCTATTGAAATTTGTCAAATCAGGAAAAGAAAATAAACAAGGCAAAAAAGGATAAATGTTTGTTTCAAAAGAAAAAATTTAATATACTAAATCAAAAGAAAATGGATTCAGTTCGATTGAAGACAAAGATTCATTTCACTGTTTACCAATTGTTTACCATTTTAGTTTTTTACAGAATTTTCGCCTGTCGAAAAATGCTTTTCTGTATGTTTTAAATTCTATACAAGATGAACTTTCTGCTCCTATAAGTTCAACTTCAGCTGCAGCCATCTTAAAATGAGCTGTTACTCTAAATTTTTTAGGAAAGGAGGCTATCAGCATTGGTATGTCTCAACAAACAACATCAAATTCTTGATTCAAAATAGCTTTTAACGGCCTTTAAGTCCTACAAAAATTGGCGTTTCGTCCCGGCGATCTCACTTGGACTCATCAGTTGACTATAGTGAGGGCCTTTATATTTTGAATCAATAATTCAACAAAGTCCATTAAAATAGTGCTAAGTCTTCTACTTGGCTGATGTATTTCAGTAGTAAAGTATATAGAATTTGTATTATTAAAAAAACCTTCTTAAACATCAAATTCTATTGCGGAAGTCTGCAATGCTGTATAAAAAAATATTGTGTTCAAAACACATACATTTCAAAATGAATGAAATAAAACGGCGAGAAGCTAGAAAATATTTCTTTTCGAAGTGGGGATATTTTAGGAGATATAGATGTGTTATTTTGCTTGAAGATTCCCTGTATAAATAAATTGTATTTACTTAAATTGTTACTATCACTGAGATTTTCTTAAAAAAACTTACATTTTAAGACTTTTCTTGTTCGTTGCGTTATCACATTAAATTGTAGAAAAAAATGTTTCGCATTTGACATTATGAAACTAGTTGCCAGGTACAAAAATTTCACTTTCGGAATTGTCAATCCGTAAGTAGTAGATTTCAATCTGCTTTAGAAATAGGGAGTACAAAATGTTTGTTTTCGGAATATTTAATTTTCGGAACGAAATACCCCCTGATGTCTTTGTTTTAACTTACATATATAAGTTGTTATTTACCACTTAATTGAACTTATTCTTTTAAACAAAAATTGTGATAATGAAATGCAATAACTCTAAAATAAGTATACAAATACATCACTACATATTCAATTAAATAATTATCTGAATACAAATGTTTGATTTAAAATTTCAAAATGCTGTTTGAGACTTTTTTTTGTCTTTTTTTGCGACTTTTTCAAATTTCTCAGCGACAAAACTGGTTACCGGTGGTGCGAGGGAACGGGTGGTTATTTTGTTTTACAAAATTCTGTAAATTTAGCGAAAATTCTATGTATGTGAACATAATTCTGCAGTAAATCTATTTTTTTGTATTCTAAAATTCTGCAGATCAAGAGGTGGGTATATACAAATTCAGTGAATACAAAATTCTGTATTAAAATTCTTGAGAAATAATTCAATATTCTAAAAAAAGGTAAAGAAAAAATTTGTTCGTATTTCAGGAAAATCCGATTGAATTTTTGTTTGATCGTAATTCATTTTTAAAATACAAACATTTTTTTTTGACATTTTCGGTAAGTTATTTATTTTTATCTTTAAAGGGGGGAGGTGGACGAAAAAAATACATATGCTATGATGTATATGCTTATTGTTTACATAATATATGAACATTTTATATTCAAAAATAGCGTTGAACGGATATAATGAAGTAGATATTATTGTTTTTTTTTTACAAATAACCTTGAAATATTTATTGAGTGCACCTATGGTGTAATTATATTTTTCCTTAGTAAGTGACAATTATTTTTTATGAATGTCAAAATTAGCGAAGTAACATTCGCCGACGGAAAAGTGGTTAGGTGGATAATTTGCTGTCAATTTGTTATGATTATTTCGAATGCTGATCTGCTAAGTTCACAATTTTGTCGAGCAATTTTGTTTATGTTTATACATAGAAAACATTACGTGACAAAATTATTACTATCACAACCAATTAACGACTAATTAAAGGCAAATAACAATTATTAAAAAATATATGTACATATTAATTAGTTTAAAACCCTTTTTCGGGGATTGCCTCTCATCGATTTGATTTTTCTTTTAAAAATACAAAATTTGATGAAAATTTTGCAGAATTAAAAAAATAAACAACATTCTACAAAATTATTCTTTGAATACCTATATGTATATGTAGTAGGTACTATACAAAATTGGCAGAGCTTAACTGAGGAAATGTAACAGAAGAAGTGTTAGGAATATTTTATTCAAGTTCGATTCTATATGTCGAAAAATACAAAAACCTTCAACTACAATATAACCAGCTTAAGAGAAATGCAAAATTTCAAAGTCTTTCTTTTCACTTAAACGAACCTCGCTGAAGTGAAAAAAAATTTCACTTATAAGCAGAGTCCGGTTTAATGGATTTAAAAATTCCATTAAGCAGAAATTTAAACCAAGAAAAAATTGAATATATCTTTTAGAGTTTCCTAAAAAAAATATCTAACAATTATTTAATAACACAAAAATAATTTATTAAATAATCATTTTATTTTTCACTTAAGAGAATTTTTTTTCAATGAAAAATATAAAATTTAACTGAAAATATATTTCAGATATCCGGGTTTTCCACTTAAGCAAGTTTCGCTTGAGTGGGTCTTACTATATAATCAAATTTCGTTGACATGAATGTTTTCTACAACATACTCGAAAACCCTATTTTCAATTTGTAAAGTTTTTTCCAAAAACTTGAAACGTAATTTTCTTATAGAATCTCTTCATTTATTTGGTCCTTATAGGAGTGCGAAGCTTAAATAAAATCGATAGAGTCGTTTTCGACAAAATTGGAAAAAATAAAAAAAATTATTCTAGGTCAGTTCATATTAATATAAACGCTCGCTCTTACCAAATTTGAAGCAAATCGGTCTACACGGTGGACTCCAACTCAAATTACAGTTGGTTACAACCTCGAAATTACGTTTACACGAAACCAATAATTAGATCAAGTGAATACAATAAACACAGATGAAAACGTGTGTCAATCCATATCTTAAGTACTTTTTTAAGATATGAATAAATCAGAAGTAAAAATTTAACAAATTTAACAATTGGATTAAATATTTGAAATTGTAAAATAAAATCCAAATTTTTAACTGTGGGCGTGTTAAAAGATTGTACTTAATCAAATTAAGCATCCATATAAGGATATATAGGGGTGATCCTATATGTACATAAATATAAAGGCAAAAAGATTTTTTTTTTGTCAACTTAATTTTTTTCCCTTTAAACGTAATTGCAAAAATTGTAATTTTATTATTTCTTTTTCATGCAACAAGAACCATCTTATTATTTTGGGTTTTATAACATGATGACAAAATTAAATTGATTTTACCGGTTCATGATGAAATAAGAAAAAAAAATGAGAGATCTATTTAAGTGCTAAAAATAAAATAAAAAAAAAAAAATAAACAGCATCACTTAAAGATAACTCGATTTTATGCTTCGCAGGATTCCAATTTGAGAGGAAATTCCCATTAGGATGACAACAGTAAACGATTACCTACATCCGCACGACACAATGAATTTCACATCATTTGTTCATTTGGATTTTTCGCCACATAAAATACAAAGGTGAATTTAGAGAGGGAGAATATACAAAAAAAAAAATGAGTGGAAGAAAAAGAAGGTCCGGGTCCTGGTACATGGGAGTGAGGGGATACCCTCTTTAAGCAAACACCATATAGATCCTTATAGAAAGGAACATGTATACACAAAGAACTTTGACTAAAAAAAATACAAATAAAAAAAACACGCTATCTAGAGCTACTTTAAAAGAAAATATCGATTGTCGATTGGTATATTGATGATGCTATATAGGAAAGACGAAGTGGAAGTGTAGGTATAGAAGTATCATAGAAGCAGGTGATAAACACTAGATGACAGAAGCCTATGATATTACACCACTTCTATTTTTCCAATTACAATCAACGTGTTTGAGAGCAAACAAAAGAAGACAAGAATAAATAAACTGGGAATGCGTCTAGAGTTACATATTTGTATTGTGTTGTGTTTTCTTTTACTTTAGTCCCCTATATAGGTTTTTTTTATTCAGTCCTATTTTAAGATTTAACCTTTAAAATTTTTTTTAAGAAACACCACACCAAAGTTTATTGTTAATAAAATAATTAAATTAGTATAATGCTTACACCATAGGTACATTACCGAATCGAGTATATTTTTCTTCGTGTTTTGTGAGTTTAACTTAAGAGGGATTTTTGATTTTTTTGTGTTCAGTTTTATAACTGAAATTAAATAAGTTGCTTTAATGTTCTTAACCGGTTTAGTATTGAAGTCAAATTAAAGAAAACTAAATTTATTTCGGTTATAAAAAAGAATGTCCCTTGGAGACTTAATGCACAAAAATTTAAAAAAAATTCTTTCTTTGTTGGGCGCCATTTTGTAAAAAGCGTCATAACGCGTTAAAGCAGTATCCTCGGTTCCTCTTGGTAGCATAGAACAGGTTTTTTTATTTTACTTTGTAGAAAAAATAATTTCTTAACTTTTTGCTGACAATTATTATTATTGTAGGTGCTATTATTTCTAGCGTAATGGTTATAGTGTGTAGAACTTTCGCACTGAAGGTCTTGGCTTCGATACCCATGTCTATGCTACTTAAAAACAGGAATGTTTTTTAGCGCGTTACCATGCCTCGTGCGAGGAATTGAATAATCCTCTTGTCATGAAAAAGTGCCTCTCAACTTAGTCGTATGGAGTTGGCAGAAAATTGTAGGTCCACTCTATTCCAGCAAAAACACGCACACAGGAATGGTTGAGAATTTTTTATTTCGTTAAAATTTTACTGAACTATTTGGAACTTAAAATATTTTCTACAAAACAATGCGATTGGGTCATCCCAAAATCAAAAAAAAAAAAAAATACAGGGTCTTTCATTAAGCGCTTCCTATCTTTAAATTTTAATAAAACAAAGTGTGTGTGAGATATCATCTAAATTTTGTATTCATATGAAAGGTCTGTCGATTTCATTCTGTGTGAAATATAAATAACATCGTTCAAATGTCCCCCGCGGCTTCATTGGGTGGTGCTCATTCGAAATGCCTAATTTTCCATGACTGGCGCATAGATTAGACTGTATTTGACCGATAGCATAGCTAATGTTGGCTTTGAGCGCCGCTGTGTTTTTTGGCTTATTTGCATAGACCTGCTACTTCAGAAGCCCCACAAGAAAAACCCTAACGGGGTGAAAACTTCACGATCTCGATAGCCAATTCACATCACCTCCACCTGAGATGATCATGCCCTTGATTCGCTTGTGCAGCATTTCCAATGTGGCGTTAGCTGTGTGGCACGTAGCGCTGTCCTGTTGAAACCACATGTCCATATCACCCAATTGAGGCCAAAAGAAGTTGGTTATCATCGACCTATAGCACTCGCTATTGATGTTGATGTCCTGGCCAACGTGCGTCGTTCTCAAAGAAATGTGGTCTGATGATGCCGCCAGCCCAAAATCAACATCAAGCAATGACTCTTTCGGGATGCATTGGACGCTATTGGATCTCATGTGGATTGGTATTGTCCCAAATTCAACAATTTTATTTTTTGACGTACCCATTCATCCAGAAATTAGCCTCATCGCTGAATATGATTTTTTTATTGAAATTAGGATCAGTTTGCAACTGCTCCAGAGCATAGTCAGCGAATTCACACACCGTTGTCTATGGTCGTTTACCTTCAACTCCTGGAACAGTTGAATTTTGTACGTGTGCAGGCCCAAGTCACGACGTGAAATTTTCCAAGTTTTTGTCTACCAAACGCCGAGTTCTTGTGAGAGAAGCGAAATCGACTGCCTCGGATTCTCCTGCACACAACATTTATTGCGTTTCGTCGACGTACGGGTGTTAATCGTTTACTGAACCAGTGGACTCAAATTTATCCTCTCGGTTGGATGATTATGGCAACCGTAAAATGAGCAAAGCGAGCGGAACGTTGCCCGAACAGAACACCCATTTTGATAAAAAAAATGTATCATTTCCACGTGTTGTTGAAAGCTATATCCATCCGTGCAGTGAATTTGCAAAACAGACTGAATAAATGACAACCAATTTGACAAGAGTAGCTTCAAAAATATGGCCGCCATCAACTGTCAAAGTTCGGAAGTCCCTATTGGGAGTCCCATTTATAAATAATTAAAATTGCGGATAACACTTCAACGCATTGAAAAGCTCTTATGACTTATATTTTGTTAAATGCAAAAAGATTTTGAACAAATTCTATTTTTGAACTTTAAGCACTTTCCGGGTTCAAGCATTTCCATGCGGATGAAATCGAGTATAAAAACGTCTGACGATATTGTGTCTCAAAGTAACAAAATACGTAAAAACAAAAAAAAAGACCAAACTGACGATGTCAGCCATCAACCCATCCGTATACCGTATAGAGCATTAAAACTAAAAACTGTTAAAAACTCACAAACCAACGAATTCATATTTTCAAAAAAATATTTCTTCGCATCCACGCTGTGAAGTTGTCGTAAAAAAGCGCACCGGAAGTAGATGCCATTTCCAACCGAGCCCGCGCGTCCGCCCACTCCCGGTTCGGCAATCATCAGCATGAACTTTTGAAAACATCATGTAAGAGGGATTGCTCAACAGAAGTGAATTGCATCACATTGCAAGAGCTCTATTGAAATACATAAATTAAGTGCGCGCTGGGTAATGGAAATGGGTACGTACAAATATATATATGTATGTATGTAGGTAAAGAGGGTTTTTACTGTGAGCCATCATCATGGTTACCTATACCTACTCTCTTTGCTTAAAGAGAACATTTTTCTATGTTCTTTTGGGAATTCGGAGTGCTTAAAATAAACTATCGAGTCGACATCATGATGGTGTATAGGAGTAGGAGTGAGAGAGAGGATACCGCTTAGTTGGATTAGTTTTTGCTCATTAACGACCGACGACGCGAGGGAGCTAAAAAGTTCTACAAGCAAAGAAATTAGATGGAACATTACAAATATATACGAATACCGTCCGGGCAGTGTGTAAGCCAAGAGCAGCACACTGCACAGTGGATATAGTTGCGGGTGTCGCCATCGCTATCGCTATCGCCATTCAAAGATAATACGATGGTGTCGTGGCTGAGATGAGCTTTTCTCAATAGATGGGTGTTGATTGATTAAGTTACGTTCAAAAATTACTGCAAAACAGTTTTAAATGAAATTCTTTGACTTTAATTATACCGCTGCTGTGATGTAATGTTTAACTTTGAATTTTTCTATGGTTTATTGAAGAAATGCAAAAACTTTTCGACCATTGTAACTACCATAATAAAAGGAATATAAAGAAAAGGAATATAAAAGTTCTTTACTCATTTTTTTTTTTTGGGTTGGGTTTGTTATACTCGGTGAAGGAAATAATGGAAAATGACTTTATAAACTTAAACAAAACAAAAAAACGGAATGTATCGTAAAACAGAAAATGTGAAAAATCGAATTTCAGCTGCGTTACTCATGACAGAGAAAACCATGTTGGACCATGGCAACACTCATAGAACAATTTCACTGGATTTTAACTTTTCTTGAAAATGGGTGAGCTGATTTTGATGAAATTTTTGCAATCAGTATTTAAATTTTTTTTAAAACTCTTTTTTATTAGCTTGACACGTGCCATAGTAGCGTTTTAACACCATTGAAAAGATAAAAATCTTATTTTTCATACAAAGAAATTCTGTACAGTGGCGTATAGATATTTCTACTTGACCCCCACAAAGTTGTAGCTACAGAAGACTTGTTACGTATGGCATCGTTCAATTCATTTCTGCACTTCTAATATAATGGAACTTGGAGAGATAATTACAAATCATGAGAAGGACTTTTGAAGATCTTTAGTTGATAAATTTACTAAAACTGTCAAGTTTGATCAAATATTTCTTATTACCGGCTCTTTGAGTTGAAATGAGGAAGAGTTAATTGATCCGTAAATGCAATATCAAGTCTAAAAATTCAATTAAAGCACTGGATGGACAATCACTCAGAAGAAATTTTTCCCGAACATCAATATGTTGCTAAGGATTTTTACTTTTCCTCATGAGGCTTGGTTCTTCTTAGTCTCCGAATATTATCTCGAACATTTAAGACAGTCTCCATCTCGAAGATAGAATGACTTATTATTTGATACAGGGTATTTTCTAACCACTTCTGCAATCATTTCTATTTATAAGTCATGATGGAAATCGCTATTTTTAATATACCAAGCTACATTTAGGTATTATTCGTTTTGAAATTTTAGGATAGTTTTAGCATTTACTTTTTTTTGTACAGCCATACAGTTTGGTTGCAAAAGTCCAAACGGGTTTCAGTACTTGATTGTATAGCATTATTTTGTTCTTGATGGATTGGTCAGAGTTCTTACCCAGTAATCAATACATTTTTTTCTATATTTCAGTTTTATAGTTCTTCTCTTTTCTTTTTGATGACTTGCTCTTTCCATTTAAGCTTGGCATCAAAAGTCATTCGACTGGAGCTATTTGCGTAAGGTACAGCAGGTTGATAAAAATTGAAACATTAATAACCTTTTTGTTTGTAAAGTTTATATGAGTTAATTTTGTTTCATTTAGTTTGATATGCGTCCAAACTTTTACTTCATCGATTGCATTTTGAAAAATTTTCTGTAGATTTTAAAATGCATTTATCAGGCACTAAAATGGCAGTTTCATCTGCAAATTTGGCTATGATAGCATTGTTGTCCACTGGAATATCCCTTGTATTATAAAAAAACAGTGTTGGTCCTAGGAAACTTCCTTGTGGTACACCGACTTCAATTTTATTAAGTTCCGAATACTCTTGCTCATACCGTCGGCCGAAGCGTGCGTCGGTAATCTCATAAGAGTTAGTCGGTAACATAGGATTTCAGTACTTCGTAGAATGGCCTTGGAAGATCTACATGAAGTTTGTACTCAAGTCCCAAATGCCAAATTTTGTGAAAGGAACATATTATGTACTTGTTTTTCTTCGATGCACTTGGTCTATCGTCGAATGTTTATTTCTAAATCCAAACTAATGGTTTGGGATTAGTTTTTCTTTCATCTATTATTTTTCTAAAATATTCGAGAGAATATGTTCTGCAAAGAGTTCAGCCTTCTAGTTCGGGTTTGCAATCCATTTTCCGTCTTGTGCTTTAATAGGATGGATTTTGCTATTTGCGGTCTTTTTAGGCGTTTTGGATAAAAAAAAAAACTATTCACTTAATCGCTTCATTTCCAACCTTCAATATTAATATGATGATAATAAAGCTTTGCAGCCTTACATGTGAGTTTGATATCATACAAAAATCCCTTTCACACTTCACATAATTTTTTGAAAATTCAATATTTCAAAAACGGGTTCTAGATTTTTGTTTTATTTAATTTTTAATTGCACATTACTTAATATTTAAAATTGGTATACCAAAATGGTTTCTTTAAAAATTGTTAAAAAATTACATGGATTCAAATTTTATTGTTAAAAACCAATTGAGTGAGTTCTGAAATTTTTTCGCATAAATAATTTTTTTGAAGAAATCAGATGGGTTTTAGAACGGCTTGACAACAATCTAGGATTATTACAAGTTTCAGGGGTGAGGGTAGGAGTATTAAGATTGTATTTCCCTCAAATAACGAGTCCAGAAAAAGCACTTAAATCCTTTTTCATAAGTTTTTTTTTTTCTTATTTTGTGTTTGAATGTAGGTACACATACAGTTTTCCTATCGTGACGACCGCACCAGGTTTGAGGCGGAAGGTGTTTTAGTTAGAAATCAGGAATACGGTACGAAATTAGTACTTAATTGGAGCTTAAATCCTACATCATATAGAATTTAGAAATTTTGTTCTAGTGTTCCCATCTTGACGAACCTTAAAAATTTTACGAAACGAAAAATAAAAATAAGAAATATTGATGTCGTTTAATAACATTCACTGTTTGTTTTATATCAAATGATATACCAATGCATTAAAGCCATAAACTTCCCTAAAACCTCGTTCATACATATGTATATGATACATACGACGTAACATATATAATATAACTTGTCTTATTGTTTTCTTCTCTGTTTATATTGTTCACACGCACACTCTGTTTATCTTAATTCATTGATATACACAGCACACATAAATATTATTTGATAAATTCCTTTACTCCAGAGCAAAACTTCGTCCACAAATTACTTTGATTGACACTAATCGGCTTTCAAATTGATAGGTTAACAAAGAGCGTGGTTTTCTAAATTTGTTTGACCTTATTCGTTGATGCCCTTTTATAAACATAGATATATAAGTTTGGAAGATCCATAAGACCTTGCCGCAATAGTACCTAATGGTGGACGACATGACAACTTGTGCAAGACACCATCATCATTCAATAAAGAGAATATTTTCCTAAATCATTTTTGATAATAATTATTTAGCACGAGCTCGCTCAATTAGTTGGTTTATTAAACAATTATCATAATGAATTAGATAAAATTGTTGGTATCTCAATTGGATTTGCGAAGAGTTTTGTTCTGATGGAATGAGATTCATCGTCATGCTTTGGGTAGAATTTTTTTGTTTGTGCTTAAATATTATATTGAAGATATCAATCAAAAGCAAAAAGGCGTCGGAGGATTTCATAATATTAAATCTTAATCAATCAGAAGTATTTTTAATTCAGTCGTCTTTTAAAGTTGAAATGGGAAAATGGAAAAATTCTCAATTATATGATGGGAGTCAGCTTAATTAATTTTTTTTTGGAGAATTTGAAATAATATTTCTTGCAAATATTGGAAATTGATGATATTTTTAGATTAAGAGCCAAGAGGAGTGATGCGAAATGATAGGATTTTGAACTAATTTTATTCAACGAAAAATACTATAAATGCATTGACGACTGCATTGACACTTTCGTTGAAACTAATTTTAGGGTTAATGCGTTGATTATTTTGTCTGACCATGTTATCACCCTGTCAACGCAGTTATAAGGCACATTGAAAGATTGCTCGTCAGCGGTTTCACTGTATCTCAATTCTCAACGTTGATATAGCAGAATATTTGACCGGGTCAACGTAGCCTGTGTTGATCTTCATTTCAATTTCAAAAATTTCAGATTTTGTAGTGTTTTTTTTTTAACTATCGACATCGTAGCTATCATTTAATCGAATTGAACATTTCATAGCTGGACAAATAGATAACATAACAAGCAATTTTGTATGTTATATCGAATATTTTGTACCCAAAGTGACGAAAATCGCATTTTTCAGAAGTAAAAAATAAAATCTTATACAGATTTCGTACCTTCTTCGGTGCAATATTGACGCGTAAGTGCTATTTTCCTAAATGTTGAGGAATCACGTTTAAAGTTTTCTTCCTTATGTAAAATACAATTTCGCCTTAAAATAAGCCTATACAGAATTGACTTCGAGAGTCCTAAAAATCGCTAACTATTTTGTGAGTTAGATTTAACACTACATATTGTTATTTATTTTTTCCACCTGACATTTTTGAAGAGTTTGAAGATCCTCAATTTCGTCGTTCTTGCCGCATGAGTGAATTTTTCTCGACAGTTAAGACTTTTATACACAGTAAATTTTTTGAAATGTATAATGTCATATTATGCGCGCAACTAACTAATATGACTTTGTTGGCGCAGGGACTTTGTTGCCAAACTTAAGCTAAATAACTAATTATTTTCTACGTAAAACATTTCTATTTTAAATTAGATCCCATCAATTCTTTGCTACAAAAATGTTCTTAAATTTTATTTTGCGTTCGCCAATTGTTTTAACTTTATATCTTTAAATTTTGTTTTCAAATATTGTATAAGTTTTATGATTACCTATATAGTGAAATAAATTTTTTTTTTTTTTTTGAATATACAAAATTTGCTGCCCTGTTAGAAATTTATCACGAAACAGTCATTTATACAATCGGATGGCGTGAAAAACATTGTTGTTAATGAGAAAAGTTTTCCAACTTTATTTCAAAGATACTCTCAAATAATTTCCTTATTAGCTAGAAGAACGACATCCAAGTACATATTATATATATACAAATATAAAGAAATGGCTGTAGCTATACCCCTAGAGCTATGAGAAAGTGGGAAATTATATACTTAGTATAAAGTTGCAGTCACAGATTTCTTATTTTCCGCATCGAAACTCTCTCTCTCCCTCTCTTTCGGTGAGTTGAATATTTATGTCCTTAAATTAACATAGAATTGCTTTTCAATTTGTTAATTTGGAATATTTGAAATTTTTTTTCTTAAAGTCTTTATGATTTTTATCAAAGTACTTATAACTTTTAAATATTTTTAATATAGGTACTCTACTCGCACAGGGTGGAGTTTTTATACATTTTTGTTCAACAGAATTTTTGAAGATATGCGACAAAGGTGAACTGGAATAATTTAAAAATTCGTTTTAAAATCTATGTACTCCCCTGAATTCAAGTATCCGAAGAATAGATTATTTCGAAGAATTCTCTAAAAGGATTAAAGAAGTGGTGAATGGTTTGAACATCTATTAAAGAAGGACAACATTAATTCAAAACAAATCCCCATAAAAAAAAAAAATTAATTATTATCTTCTAAATTCATAAATCAACTAAAACGTTGATTAAAAATTAATTCAGGAATTTAAATATTTATTAATAAACAATAAATTACTTTTAATTTACGTTAAGTGGCAAATCTTAAATAAAATCTATTACATTCAATATAAGAACACTGATGTTGTAAAATAATATTATTAAGTCTACTTGGTTACACTTTCTCACAAAGTGTGAACTTTGCACACACACTTACTCATTAGAACTTTGTAAGTTACTTTTATGTGTCTCGTTTGTTTTCTGTTTACCTTAAGTCGTTTTGAATTAGCTAATTAATATGAATCAATTTTTTTTGTATTGATAAAGTTTCGCCGTTTTTAAATGATGTCTCGGATGGAAAAAGCTAAATTTTCTTGTAGTATCTAAATTTTAAAATCAATAAAATGAGTAAAAATAATCTTTCTACAACTTTGTTTTTAATAGAAAAGATCAAAAAACCGGTATTTTTGACTTTGGACCAATTTTTCAAATTATAGCTGCTAGAAAAACCACGTTAAAAAATTTATCATAATTTATGAAATAAACTAAAAAAAAAATGGATAAAATATAAATGATAAAATTGTTTTATCAAAATTGGTGAGCCAAGCTGACCCAAATTTTCATCAAAAATCAATAATCATCTTCTGGATGAAAGGGTACGTCAAAAAATAAAATTGTCGTATTTAGGTATCGACCAATCCACAAGAAATCCAAAACCGTCCAATGCATCCCGAAAAAGTCACTTTTTGGTGTGGATTTTGGGCTGGTGGCGTCATAGGTCCATATTTCTTTCAGAACGACGTTGTCCAAGCCATCATCGTTAACGGCGAGCGCTATATAGGTAGCTGATTACGAACTTCTTTCGACTTGAATTGGATGATATGGACACCAACGTCATGTGGTTTCAACAGGACGACGCTACGTGCCACACACCTCACGCCACATTGGAAATTCTATACACGAGCGATTTGAGGGCATTTTCATCTCACGTTGAGGTGATGTAATGTGAACTGCCCACCGATATTGTGCGATTTGACCCCGTTAGACTTTTTTTCAGGGTTTTCTGAAGAATAAGCCACAAACCATAGCGGACCTTAAAGCCAACATCGTTCAAATTCAGCCTGATTTATGCGCCCGAGTGATGGAAAATTGAACACTTCGGATATGCGCGCCACCCAGAGAAGACCTTTTTGTAATTTGTTTTAAATTATTGATTTCAAAAATCTTAAGTCGACTTAAGAGTGATTTTTTTTGAGTTTGCACGCGGTAAGGTATTAATTCCACTTAAGATGTTTTACCTTTTCACAATTATTACAAACTCTTAAGATGAAATAATCTCAAATATACTTAAATTTTTTTAATTCGTTTCAACAGAACATCTTATGTGGACTTAAGATATTTTACCTTGTGGTATTTTTCAACAGAAGATGATTTTTTTTCCTTTATAAAAAGGATACGGAGTGAGATAGAAACATTCAGATGACACAGAACTGTGCGCCTCTGTGGTAATAGGGTTCATTAAAAAAAAGCAAATCATCTTAAGTCAACTTAAGATACTTTACCTTTTCAGTCGAGAACTACATAGTTATAATTATTTTCAATTTTTTCAAAAACTAAAAACCTCGTTTTAAGTGTTTAACTTAATTAATAAGGGCATTTAATATTAAAAATAAATATAATACTTAATTACGTATAGACTAACAGCACACATAGCTATTTATGGGTGTGAGTGATAGCAAAAATTCACTGGTATTTTTGATAGATCTTTACTTTTCATATTCAAATATGAAACTCTTCCATGTCGTGGTTGGGGCCTTTTAAAACTCATGGAATCATTAATTGAGTTTCAATTTTAGCTTTAACTATATATATCTCTTTAAAATATATATGTTAAACCATTAATTCGTATTAAAAAAATTATGCAAATAACGATTAAAATATGTATTATAAGTCAAAATTTGAAGTTAAGAGAAATAATGAATTTATATTGAAATTTCATAAAATTAATTAGCTGACCAAATACAGTCAAAGAACTTAGGTATATGTATGTACATTGTACATATATATGTATGTGCTTAACATTGCGCCGCGAACTAATTAAATTAAATAACTCAAACTTGCATGAGATGCTTGGAAAATGTACAGAAAATAACCAACACCCACACAAATGCCCGGGAACGATATAGTGTTCTCACGCTTTAATAATAATGATGCCTCACAAACATGAATCGATTAAAATATAACTGATGTATGTAGGTACCAACATTATACATACATCATACATAAACTAAACATGTTGTATATTGTATATATGTATGTACATATTTGTGGGTTGTTTTTGGCGTTAATGTTTGATTAACCCAAAAGCGATATTTCCTTGTTATTGAAATGAAACAATTTTAGTTGCTAAATTGCCTAAACAACAATTAAGGCATCCATTTAAGATCATACATATAATAAAATAATTGTTTGAATTATTTTTCTTATAAGAAAAATGTACTACTTTTTTTTATTTATTTTAAGGTAAACATAAAGAATTTATTACGGACAAAATATATTTTAAACAAAATTTAAGAAGAATTCATTGTAGGTAGGTTAGGTATATATGTACATATATACGAATTTGTGCACGAAAAGCTTATAAATTCATTTTTAATATATTTTTTTTTTACTTAAATAAATAAAAAATAATTATTTATACAATATAAATTAAAAAAAATATTATATTAAATTAATATTATAATATAATATTAAAATTCTGGTTTTCTTTCTTTTATATAATTTTTATAAAAATTAAATATGTTTCAGTCAAAAACTCAATCGTTTGAAAACTAAATTAAGAGGATTTAATGGTAAATGTAAGAAATTTGGAAACAATATGTCCCATTTTTGTATCAATCTACCACGTATATCAGACGAAAATTGATACAATTTTTCTTTTTTTTTAAGAATAAAGAATCGGCCTTTAACCTAATTTAAGAAAAATTTAATTCAAAACAAGAAGAAATAAGGTTCCGCCACACCAACGCGAATCTGTCGTGGTGACGACGAAAGCAATAATAACAACGTGTTTGTTTTCATTGATAACCACATGTTGTTATTGCAGAAATATAATTAGCTAAATATATTTAAATTCTTGTTTGTAAGCTAAAGGCCGTTAAAAGCTTAAAATCTATTGTTTTCCAAAAGGTTGTTACTTATATGGGAACAACAAAAAAATACAATCATATTATTTTAAACATTCTTTTTGTTTTTGAAAAATTATATAAAATTATATCGAGCAACCTAGCTCATTGATCCAATTAGCGCTAGAATGCGCCGTTTTCATACTTCGAAATCATTTTTTGAATTTAGATATTTTATAGGGTGAAACAGGAAAAAATAGCATGGGGTTTAAAATGTTCTCTTTGTAATTAAAGGGTTATATTTAGAGGGTGTATTTCGAAGATGACTTATATTTATTTGGTAAATAAGAATAAAATAAAAAAGTTGTTACCTTATATAAAAATTCAAATGTCTGCTATTTTTGTGCAGAACTTTTTAAATCACTAAGCTATCTGTTTCTTTCACATTTAACTTGAAATTGCTGTGCAAATAAATCCTTAGCCTTTGTTTGGATATTTTCCCGTCAATAAAGTTCGAATGCTTGAACGGATTAGGTTATTGCTATGGCATACTTTTTTCTAATAAAAGGGGTTGTGAGCGTATGTATGTTATTACAAATAATAAGACAAATTTCTAGTGGAGGTAGAGTAAGGTTATCTCCTGGGTAAGCTGACTAACTGACAACTTCAAATCGAAGCCAAAAAATACATACAACGCACCCTTAGAATGAAAGTGACCTAATTAAAAAATTCGGCATTTTTTTACCAACTGGTTTTAGAGTTCATTTCGCTTTTTAAAATTGAAAAATCAGAAGTTACAGGAATTTTGAGTTAGGTCACTTTCATTCTAAGGTTGCGACATATCTTCCTTTATTCTTTAAAAGTGTCGTTCAGCATTTTTATTTTAAATTAATTAATTTATCATTTATTCCGATCAGCGTCAGTCTTAGCATTACTTTAAAAGAAATTTCATATCCAGAAAAAAATAATTTTTTAAGTTTCTTCTTAGTATTTAAAATATTATTTAGCTCAGAGAAAACATTTGAGTTTCATTCTTATAGATTAAAAATCAGTTGCCTATACGCCATTTTAAGTTTTATGATGACGATTTTATAATACAAATTCTATCCATTATAAATGCAAGTCAACTCATATTTCGATTTTAATTTATATACAAAAATATAACATCTAGAATCTATATACATATGTAGCTAATATTTTAATTTTACATGTTTTATTATTTCATATATGCAAACGTTAGGTATGTCTAAACAAACGCCTTTTTGTGGTTATATAAGGATTTGAAAACAACCTAGTCAGCTTTTCGATTAGTTTTTGAATTGGATTGTCAAGAATTGTGTCTAAAACCACTTATGTACACAAAACAATTAAACAATTAAAACAATTCGGTTTCGAAAGCAACCTAAATAAAACACACACAGAGATAAATTTTTGATGAATATTTTATTTCATTTTAAAGTTTGGAATTTTCCATTAGGTGTGAAAAACAATATCATTCAAATGGCCGCTTTGGGAAGCATCGCAGCATGCCATTCTTTTGAGGTAATTTTTAACTACTTTTTCGGGCAGTATCTCGGCCTTAACTTGAGTAATGTTGGTTTCTAATGCGTCTAGAGTTCGGGGATTATTTAGCTAAACACGTTCGTAGTAGTAGACACACAGAAAAAAAAATCTAACGATGTCAAATCGCATGATGTTGGTGGCCAATTGACTTCGCCAAAACGTGAAATTCGCGACCAGGAAACTTCTCACGCAATAAAGTGTATTCAGCAGGCTTCAATTGTTGCGTAATTTGAAATTTATAAGGATGGAGATGCAAATCCAAATGCAAAATACGCCATAGTGGAGCATGAATGTATGAATGAATATATTGTGGGGTATATTGCAATGCGACATATAGATCTATTGTGCCCCCGTTTGGAGCTGGTTGAGGGTTCTCATATAACGGGTGATTTTTTAGCTGGTTTGGTTTTGGCAACACTGGTTTTGACAGCTGACGTGTGTTTAGTACCTTGTGTCACTGTCAAACAGCTTCAGTTTGGTTTGCAATTTAACCATGGATCGTCTTACAAATGAACAACGCTTGCAAATTATTGAATTTTACTATCAAAATTCGTGCTCGGTTCGAAATGTTCATCGCGCGCTGCTTCCATTTTATGGTCGGCATTCTCGACCTTCTGAGCAGTCTATTCGGAAGATTGTGACCAAATTTCACACCAAATTTACTTTGTTGGACATTAAACCACCAACACGTTTACGTACTGTGCGTAGTGAAGAAAATATTGCGGCCGTATCAGCTAGTGTGACAGAAGACCGCGAAATGTCGATTCGGCGCCGTTCCCAGCAGTTAGGCCTTTGTTACAGCACTACGTGGAAAATTTTGCGGAAGGATTTGGGCGTAAAGCCTTTTAAGATACAGCTGGTGCAAGAACTAAAGCCAGCCGACCTACCACAACGCCGAATTTTTGGTGAATGGGCTCTTGGAAAGCGGGCCGAGGATCCGCTTTTTTATCGAAAAATTGTGTTCAGCGATGAGGCTCATTTTTGGTTGAATGGGTACGTAAATAAGCACAATTGCCGCATTTGGAGTGAAGATCAGCCAGAAGCATTGCAACAGCTACCAATGCATCCCGAAAAAGCCACTGTTTGGTGCGGTTTATGGGCCGGCGGCATTATTGGGCCATATTTCTTCAAAGATGATGCGAATCGCAGCGTTACTGTCAATGGTGAACGCTACCGAGCGATGATAACAAACTTTTTTTTGCCCGAAATGGAAGTTCTTGACTTGCATGATATGTGGTTTCAACAAGACGGTGCCACATGCCACACAGCACGCGAAACAATGGCGCAATTGCGAGGCGAGTTTGGTGAACAGTTAATTTCACGTTTCGGGCCGGTCAATTGGCCGCCTAGATCGTGCGATTTGACACCATTAGACTATTTTTTGTGGGGGTATGTCAAGGCTAATGTCTATAAGGACAAGCCCGCTCCGATTGACGCACTGGAAGCCAACATCCATGCATTCATTCGTGAGATACCGGCCGATATGTGTGAAAGAGTATGCCAAAATTGGACTCAGCGGATGGGCTACCTGAGACGCAGCCGCGGTCAACATTTGCATGAAATTATCTTTAAACATTAAATTGCAAGGTTCAAAATATCGATTCAAATAAATATTTCATTCATTTTTTCGAATTTTTTGTGTTTTTTTTTTTTTAAAGTTCTAAACCTTTTAAAAAATCACCCGTTATATAGCTCTTCATCCAATCCTATTTCTCTGAGGAATTTAAGTAGTTATTTGGGGTATTCTCAGAGAGGATGAATTGTACTCTTCCACCTAGTAGCGTTCCAAGTGTTTCTTTCTTTGGTGCACGAGTGAGGAGGCCCGTTATGATTCTGAGGTTGTTCCTGCTTAAGCTGATGCAGTCATTTTAGTGAGGTGTACGACACGTGCAATTGCTGCGAAAACCCGGATATCGATAAATTCGGATCATCAGCAACACTTGCACTTGCAGCAGCATTATTTCGACTGAGCGTGCATTACGATGATGCACAGGCCTTACGACACCAGTAACGCTTCCACTCTCTTCAAATTTCTTCACAATTTTACCGATTGCTAGCGAAGTCGGTCGATTATGACGACCATAATCGTGTAATGCCCGAAAAGTGGCTTCATTTGAATCACCACTTTTGTGGATCCATTATCGTAAATGGCAAACATTCAACTAATATTATGGCACTTCAAATGACAGCTGAGTTTGACAGGTGTCAAATGCCAGCGCTACCAACTTAAAACCACGAAATGAATGAACCTATATATAATCAATTTGAACAAAAGGGGGAAATATTTTTTTTTTCTTTATCCATCTGTGTTTACATACACTCAAAAAATAATCCTGGTATGGCTTTTCTGATTAATAAAACCAGGAGAAATCGTGGTTAATGTTATCGTTTTTTTGGTTAATGACACCAGATTTCGTGTTAAAACAAAGTTTATCTTGATTTCTGGTAACCTAAACCAGAAACCAGATTTAAAATTTTCTTCCAGATTTTCTGATTAATAAAACCGGGAGAAATCGTGGTTAATGTTATCGTTTTTCTGGTTAGTGATATCAGATTTCGTGTTAAAACGAAATGTATCTGGCTCCCTGGTAAGTGGAACCAGGCATCGGGTTTCCTGGTTTATTTTATTAAGAAAATATACTGGTAAATGTTATAAACCCCCTGGTATTTGATATCAGATTTCAAAGTAGAATATAGTTTATCTGCTTTTTCTGGTAAATGAAACCAGAAAAATTTATTTCCTGATGTATTCTAAGAGGCTACTTCTGGTAAATGTTATCTGCTTCCTGGTAGAGAGTATCACATTTTCTAGAAGAATAAAGTTTATCTACTTCCTGGTAAATAGAACCAGGAAAAATTATTTTTTGGTGTATTTTAACAGACAAAACGTATAATAAAGTTATCGGCTTCCTGGAAGATAGTATCAGATTCCTGGAAGAATAAATTTTATCTGCTTCCTGGTAAATAGAAACAGGAAAAATTATTTTTTGGTATATTTCAACAGACAAAACGACTGGGTAATGTTATCGGCTTCCTGGTATATAATATAACATTTCTTGGAAGAATAAAGATTATCTGCTTCTGTTAAATAGTACCAGGAAAAATTATTTTTTGGTATATTTTAACAGACAAAACAACTGGTAATGTTATCGGCTTCCTGGTAGATAGTATCAGATTTCCTGGAAGAATAAAGTTTATCTGCTTCCTGGTAAATAAAACCAGGAAAAATTATTTTTTGGAATATTTTAACAGACAAACGACTGGTAATGTTAACAACTTCCTGGTACATAGTACCACATTTCCTGGATAAATAAAGTTTATATGCTTCCCGGTAAATAGAACCAGGAAAAATTATTTTTTGGTATATTTTGTTAACAGAAAAAACGACTGGTAATGTTATCGGCTTCCTGGTAAATGGAACCAGGAAAAATTATTCTTTGGTATATTCAAACAGGCAAAACGACTGATAATGTTATCAGCTTCCTGGTGTATAGAACCAGGAAAAATTTTTTTTTTGTATATTTAAACAGGCAAAACTACTGGTAATTTTATCGGCTTCCTGGTAGATGGTATCAGATTTCCTGGAAGAATAAAGTTTATCTGCTTCCTGGTAAATAGAACCAGAAAAAAATATTTGTTGGTATATTTTAACAGGAAAAATGACTGGTAATGTCATCAGCTTCCTGGTAAATAGAACCAGGAAAAATTATTTTTTTGGTATATTTTAACAGGGAAAACGACTGGTAATTTTATCAGCTTCCTGGTATATAGAACCAGGAAAAATTATTTGTTGGTATATTTAAACAGGCAAAACTACTGGTAATTTTATCGGCTTCCTGGTAGATGGTATCAGATTTCCTGGAAGAATAAAGTTTATCTGCTTCCTGGTAAATAGAACCAGGAAAAAATATTTGTTGGTATATTTTAACAGGAAAAATGACTGGTAATGTTATCAGCTTCCTGGTAAATAGAACCAGGAAAAATTATTTTTTGGTATATTTAAACAGGCAAAACGACTGATAATGTTATCAGCTTCCTGGTATATAGAACCAGGAAAAATTATTTGTTGGTATATGTAAACAGGCAAAACTACTGGTAATTTTGTCGGCTTCCTGGTAGATGGTATCAGATTTCCTGGAAGAATAAAGTTTATCTGCTTCCTGGTAAATAGAACCAGGAAAAAATATTTGTTGGTATATTTTAACAGGAAAAATGACTGGTAATGTTATCAGCTTCCTGGTAAATAGTACCAGGAAAAATTATTTTTTGGTATATTTAAACAGGCAACACGACTGATAATGTTATCAGCTTCCTGGTATATAGAACCAGGGAAAATTATTTGTTGGTATATGTAAACAGGCAAAACTACTGGTAATTTTGTCGGCTTCCTGGTAGATGGTATCAGATTTCCTGGAAGAATAAAGTTTATCTGCTTCCTGGTAAATAGAACCAGGAAAAAATATTTGTTGGTATATTTTAACAGGAAAAATGACTGGTAATGTTATCAGCTTCCTGGTAAATAGAACCACGAAAAATTATTTTTTGGTATATTTAAACAGGCAAAACGACTGATAATGTTATCAGCTTCCTGGTATATAGAACCAGGAAAAATTATTTTTTGGTATATTTAAACAGGCAAAATGACTGGTAATTTTATCGGCTTCCTGGTAGATGGTATCAGATTTCCTGGAAGAATAAAGTTTATCTGCTTCCTGGTAAATAGAACCAGAAAAAAATATTTGTTGGTATATTTTAACAGGAAAAATGACTGGTAATGTTATCAGCTTCCTGGTAAATAGAACTAGGAAAAATTATTTTTTTGGTATATTTTAACAGGGAAAACGACTGGTAATTTTTTTAGCTTCCTGGTATATAGAACCAGGAAAAATTATTTGTTGGTATATTTAAACAGGCAAAACGACATAGGCTTGCTATGAAAAAATTTTTAATCTGGCACGAATATGCATTTCTTGAGTTTATTTTTTTGAAAGTTTAGGAAAAAAAACTTGTTTACCAAATTTGTCGCTGTGCCTTTAAAAAACGAAAATTTTCGTTCATTCTTTAAGACACATTTATGCAAAAAATACAACCTAATATTCGAAGAATAAGCAAACTTAAAACCATCATCTGAATTAATTTTTAAGTTTTTTGTGCATTCTGACGATACCTATAGGCAAAACATTATTTTCCATCACATCCCTGCGCTTGTTTTTTCTTTTATTGCATTTGACTACAATCAGAACACATTTTTCGTTCACAAGAATACAAAATATGTTACATATATATTATTTCATTCCACCCTTCTCTATCCCTCTGCATTGAAAAAAAACTTGTTGCGTGGTTTTCTGGTAGTATTTTCCATTCCCCTGGTGTATGTTAGCAGAATAACCAACTGGACATGCATATGTACGTGCACATGTAGTTAAGTGGGAAAAAATAAATCGTTGATGCAGGCAGGGATGTAATAGGTAAGATTTTTTATTTGTAGAATAGAATGCGTCGTATCGTAGGTGTTTTGTTAATAAATATAGGCAAGTAATTCATTATAGCTTTTAATTATAGATTTGACAGCAGGAATTTATTTATTTATTTTTTTGAAAATCTTGAAAAAAACTCTTTTTCCAACTTTTTTATCAACTTTTTTACCAACTTTTTTTTTTTTTAATTTTTAAGAAATGGCCTTCCTAGATCACGAACATGCATTTTTTGAGTTTATTTTTTTGAAAGTTTAGGAAAAACCTTTTTTTACCAACTTTTTTTACCATTTTTTGTTTGTTGATTTTTATAACTGGCACTTACCAGATCACGAATATGCATTTTTGAAGTCGCTAGGTCGCTTAGTTTAGCCGCAATTCGAGTTTAAAGGCGTCAACTTTAATGCCTCTAACTCGTCTAGTTTAGCCGCAAATCGCATTTAAAGATAAAAGTCGATTTTTAATATAATGCGATGCATCAATTGAAAGGTGGCACTTCCTAGATTACAAATATGCATTTTTTGAGTTTATTTTTTTGAAAAATTAGGAAAAAACTTTTTTTACCAACTTTTTTTTACCATTTTTTTTGTTGTTGATTTTTATAACTGGCACTTACCAGATCACGAATATGCATTTTTGAAGTCGCTAGGTCGCTTAGTTTTGCCGCAATTCGAGTTTAAAGGCGTCAACTTTAATGCCTCTAACTCGTCTAGTTTAGCCGCAAATCGCATTTAAAGATAAAAGTCGATTTTTAATATAATGCGATGCATCAATTGAAAGGTGGCACTTCCTAGATTACAAATATGCATTTTTTGAGTTTATTTTTTTGAAAAATTAGGAAAAAACTTTTTTTACCAACTTTTTTTTACCATTTTTTTTGTTGTTGATTTTTATAACTGGCACTTACCAGATCACGAATATGCATTTTTGAAGTCGCTAGGTCGCTTAGTTTTGCCGCAATTCGAGTTTAAAGGCGTCAACTTTAATGCCTCTAACTCGTCTAGTTTAGCCGCAAATCGCATTTAAAGATAAAAGTCGATTTTTAATATAATGCGATGCATCAATTGAAAGGTGGCACTTCCTAGATTACAAATATGCATTTTTTGAGTTTATTTTTTTGAAAAATTAGGAAAAAACTTTTTTTACCAACTTTTTTTTACCATTTTTTTTGTTGTTGATTTTTATAACTGGCACTTACCAGATCACGAATATGCATTTTTGAAGTCGCTAGGTCGCTTAGTTTTGCCGCAATTCGAGTTTAAAGGCGTCAACTTTAATGCCTCTAACTCGTCTAGTTTAGCCGCAAATCGCATTTAAAGATAAAAGTCGATTTTTAATATAATGCGATGCATCAATTGAAAGGTGGCACTTCCTAGATTACAAATATGCATTTTTTGAGTTTATTTTTTTGAAAAATTAGGAAAAAACTTTTTTTACCAACTTTTTTTTACCATTTTTTTTGTTGTTGATTTTTATAACTGGCACTTACCAGATCACGAATATGCATTTTTGAAGTCGCTAGGTCGCTTAGTTTTGCCGCAATTCGAGTTTAAAGGCGTCAACTTTAATGCCTCTAACTCGTCTAGTTTAGCCGCAAATCGCATTTAAAGATAAAAGTCGATTTTTAATATAATGCGATGCATCAATTGAAAGGTGGCACTTCCTAGATTACAAATATGCATTTTTTGAGTTTATTTTTTTGAAAAATTAGGAAAAAACTTTTTTTACCAACTTTTTTTTACCATTTTTTTTGTTGTTGATTTTTATAACTGGCACTTACCAGATCACGAATATGCATTTTTGAAGTCGCTAGGTCGCTTAGTTTTGCCGCAATTCGAGTTTAAAGGCGTCAACTTTAATGCCTCTAACTCGTCTAGTTTAGCCGCAAATCGCATTTAAAGATAAAAGTCGATTTTTAATATAATGCGATGCATCGATTGAAAGGTGGCACTTCCTAGATTACAAATATGCATTTTTTGAGTTTATTTTTTTGAAAGTTTATGAAAACAAAATTTTTTTTCTACTAACTTTCTCGCTGTGCCTTAAAAAAAACGAAAATGTTCGTTCATTCGTTAAGACACATTTATGCAAAAAATACAACCTTATATTCGAAGAATAAGCAAACATAAAACCATCAACCATAATTTTATTCAAGCATGTAGGTACGTTTAAAGTCTATTTTTCTTAATAATCTTTTACATTTATTAGGGGCCAGTTATAGCTTTCATTGAAAACCATCATTCAAATTTTTGTTTTTAAGTTTTGAGGAACTGAAAAAGCAAAAACAGTGATTATTTGGTGCCAACAAAATTTTAATTTTGACCCAAACTAACACATTAAATGATGAGTTTCAATGAAAGCAATAATTGGTCCCTTATTTTAGATACCTGCACACGAAAAATTAATAATATAATGAGCATCCTTTTAATAAGTAAGTAATTATTTTTCATACATCGGTAATATTCTTTGTGCCTTAAAATAAACGTGCAATTTGACGATATATGCAAAACATTATTTCCCTACACATCCCTGCGCTAGTTTTTTCTTATATTGCATTTGACTACAATCAGAACACATTTTTCGTTCACAAGAATACAAAATATGTTACATATATATTATTTCATTCCACCCTTCTCTATCCCTCTGCATTGAAAAAAAACTTGTTGCGTGGTTTTCTGGTAGTATTTTCCATTCCCCTGGTGTATGTTAGCAGAATAACCAACGGGACATGCATATGTACATGCACATGTAGTTAAGGGGGAAAAATTAAATCAATGATGTAGGCAGGGATGTAATAGGTAAGATTTTTTATTTGTAGAATAGAATGCGTCGTATCGTAGGTGTTTTGTTAAAAAATATAGGCAAGTATTTCATTAAAGCTTTTAACTGTACATTTGACAGCAGGAATTTATAATTTTTTTTGAAAGTTTTGGAAAAAAACTTTTTTACCAACTTTTTTATCAACTTTTTTTACCAACTTCTTTTTTCGATTTTTAAGACCTGGCACTTCCTAATTCACGAAAATGCATTTTTTGAGTTTATTTTTTTTAAAGTTTATGAAAACAAAATTTTGTTCTACCAACTTTCTCGCTGTGCCTTAAAAAAAAACCAAAATGTTCGTTCATTCGTTAAGACACATTTATGCAAAAAATGCAACCTAATATTCGAAGAATAAGCAAACATAAAACCATTAACCATCATTTTTTTATAAAATATATATATATTCAAGCATGTAGGTACGTTTAAAGTCTATTTTTCTTAATAATCTTTTACATTTATTAGGGGCCAGTTATAGCTTTCATTGAAAACCATCATTCAAATTTTTGTTTTTAAGTTTTGAGGAACTGAAAAAGCAAAAACAGTGATTATTTGGTGCCAACAAAATTTTAATTTTGACCCAAAGTAACACATAAAATGATGAGTTTCAATGAAAGCAATAATTGGTCCCTTATTTTAGATACCTGCACACGAAAAATTAATAATATAATGAGCGTTCTTTTAATAAGTAAGTAATTAATATTCATACATAGGTAATATTCTTTTCTCGTTGTGCCTTAAAATAAATGAAAATTTTCGTTCATTATTTAAGACACATTTTTTCAAAAAAATCAACCCTCATATTCCAATAAAAATAAGCAAACATAAGACCATCATCATAATTATTTTTTTTAAATAAATCTGCTGCGCAAGTTTACGATTTTGACGTCACAATCATCACGTTCGTATTTACTCTTATTAAAAAACATGACAATGACGTCACAAAATGCCAAAATGGCGAAGCATATTATGACTTCTGTTTGTCTTGTCACATATGCAAAAGATTATTTTCATATAACAGCCCTGCTTTCCTTTTTTGCATTCAACTACATACATGCTATAACAAGCCGAAATCAACCCGAATTCCAACTCAGTATTCAGTAGACCATCCACCAGTGAACAATCGGCAGCTTCCTTGCGATCGCGACGCACGGGCTAAATGTAGAGTTAAAAAATTAAAGTGAAGAATTATTTAATTAAAACTATTTTTATAAAAATAGGTAAGTAATCATTATTTCAATTCATATTATTTTATTGCTGTGCATGCCATACTTTTTTTTTGCGATGAAATTCTGTGCAATATTTGTTTTAAGACGCGTGTATTCCTCATATATATATACATATATGCCATGAATCGGCAGTCTCGTTCGACGTTCACGACTAAAAAGTATTTTTATAAAAACAGCGGAATTGTAATAGGTAAGTAATTATTACTTCAATTCATATTATTTTACTGCTGTGCCGTAAAGAAAAATGAAAATTTTGGTTCATTCTTCTTTTATACAATGAAATTCTATGCAATATTTGTTTTAAGACGCGTGTATTTCGTCATATATTATATACCTACATAAATGCCTCCATTATTCTTTGCAATTAAGAATTGCATGTATGTAGGTACAGTCTCATTGATATATCAAATTAAATTCGTAAAATATCAAAAATATAATACAAAATATAACTACAGCTAAGTAAAAAACAATTGTGC
Source organism: Epistrophe grossulariae (assembly GCA_929447395.1). Classification (NCBI taxonomy): domain Eukaryota; kingdom Metazoa; phylum Arthropoda; class Insecta; order Diptera; family Syrphidae; genus Epistrophe; species Epistrophe grossulariae. The sequence goes on from OV839567.1 coordinate 130,736,145, forward strand.
GTTGGTCATCTTAATTAAGTAATAAGAATGTATCTAAAAAAACGTACTCTTGGATAAATTTGTATTCAGGTTTTTTTACTTCAATTAAGACGCAATTGTTTTTTCAATTGTTGCTTGTGAAGTTTATTTGGTCATGTTTGTACAATGTACATTAACCGTGTCTACAAATTTAATTTCTTTTTTGGAGCAGAATAAAACTTATTATTTCTCTAAACTTTTTTATATGATTGAAAATTCAAACAATAAAAAAAACAACATTATGAGGCCAAGAAACTTTCAATATTTATTTTAAATAAATTATAAACCTCTACCTTAATTAACATAAGCTAATATTAAAACTCCTCTCCCAACAGATTACCAGCAAAGAAAACATCTCCCAATAGATTGCCATCCAGTTAAGACCAGATCTCAAAGCAGATTTCACCACCAGCTAAGACCAGATCTCGAAGCAGATTCCAACACCAGCTTAGACCAGATCTCAAAGCATAGATTACCAATAAAAGCTAACAGAAAAGATCTAAAACAGGTAACAACCAACACAAGCTAAGATAATAATATCTCCATATTGCACCTGGCAAAACTATAATTTACATCTTTTATCGTAGATTTGTTTTCTTGACGTACTAAACAAAATTTAAAACAGGTTTTACCTTAGTATCACTTTTTATTTAAATAACTTATTCAGTAGGTACTCAAGCAAAACCCGATACTTGAAAAGATTCAGTGTTATTTGTGATTATAAATTTAAAAAAAAATCATTTTTGAACACATTTTCATTTTCGATGTACATACATATAACGTCTTCATTAATACAAAATCATTTATTTAATATCGGGTTTTGCTTATTGAGATAAATTTTGCACTTGGACTTTTCTATTGTTGAATAGGTTCGTTATTTGCTTTAGTTAACTTTTGGTTTTCGATATTTTTGGTGCAAAACCGTAACGTAAGAAAAACCCGACACATGATAGATTCCACCACCAGCTAAGACCAGATCTCAGAGTAGATTCCACCACCAGCTAAGACCAGATCTCAGAGTAGATTCCAACACCAGCTTAGACCAGATCTCAAAGCATAGATTACCAATAAAAGCTAACAGAAAAGATCTAAAACAGGTAACAACCAACACAAGCTAAGATAATAATATCTCCATATTGCACCTGGCAAAACTATAATTTACATTTTTTATCGTAGATTTGTTTTCTTGACGTACTAAAGCAAAATTTAAAACAGGTTTTACCTTAGTATCACTTTTTATTTAAATAACTTATTCAGTAGGTTCTCAAGCAAAACCCGATATTTGAAAAGATTCAATGTTATTTTTAGTTATAAATTAAAAAAAAATCATTTTGAATACATTTTCATTTTCGATGTATAACGTATTAAGTCAAATTCACTTTTTTAATATCGGGTTTTGCTTATTGAGTTAAATTTTGCACTTGGACTTTTCTATTGTTGCGTAGGTTCGTTATTTGCTTTAGTTAACTTTTGCTTTTCGTCATTTTTGGTGATAGGTACTTAAGCAAAACCCGACACTTGAACAGATTCAATGTTAATTTTAGTTATAAATTTAAAAAAAATCATTTTTGAACACATTTTGATCAATGTAGAACGTATTCATTAATAAAAAATCAGTTTTTAATATCAGGTTTTGCTTATTGAGATAAATTTTGCACTTGGACTTTTCTATTGTTGAATAGATTCGTTATTTGCTTTAGTTAACTTTAGCTATCGTTATTTTTGATAAAAGGAACTCAAGCAAAACCCAACACTTGAACAAATTCATTGTTAATTGTTGTCATAAAGTAAATACACTGATTGTTAAATCAGTAAAAAGGCCTTTAAAAAATATCTTGCTTTATTTTTGGATTGAAAACTAGATAGTTTGTAAAATATGCAACATTTTAGTTAGCAGTTTTACGTACTAAGATTTTATTACAGCCACGAGTTATAACAATCATTGGTTCGTTGGAGAGGGTAGAAGAAATCCACGTTGATTTCGACAATACACAGTTCAAAATGTTTACGATTCAGCGTGCGATTGATGTTTGCCTGAAAACATTTTTCACCCGTAACATATCGTACCCGAATACATGTGAAAACTTTGCGGCTCCTAACTTCAGCTGAAAGTCAAGGTTTTTTAAAAAAATATGTCAGAGAAAAGACACATATGAAAATGGACAATATTTAAAAATATTAAATGCAACTATTTCAATCATTGCAACAAATTCCTGTATTTTCATTAACACCAGTTAATATTAAATATCCTCTCCTAACAGATTACCCGAAAAGAAAAGATCTCCTTTAGGAGATTACCACCAGCAGCTAAGACCAGATCTCGAAGTAGATTCCACCAGCAGCTAAGACCAGATCTCAAATTAGATCACCAACACCAGCTAAGACAAAACATCTCATCATAAATGAATTGCTCCAGACCTCTTTTAACAGTAAGCAACACTTCTTTTTAAATGTTATTTATTTTTTCTGTTGCCCTAAAGCAAAATTCTAATCAATAGACTTGCTTTAGTGTGGTTTACTTGATTTTGTTAGTTATTTCCGTATTTTATAGGTATTTACGCAAAACCGGATACATTAACACATTTTTAGACTCATAAATCTGTAAAAATGGAGAAAATTTTTTCTCATGTCGGGTTTTGCCTAAGCATTTCACTTTAAACTTTGTTTGTTTTTTTTTGTGCTAGGTGCTTTAGTAAAAACCAATCCATCTTAAATCAGTACTCGCGATACACAAATCAGTTACTTCAGAATCATCTTATATATTCAAAGGTTATACGAAGCGTTTAAATATTATTTCAAATGGATTGCTTTATTTGCAAGAAACGCTTTGATAGTTTGAAACATATATCGAATCACTTCAAAGTGGTGCACCGATTAGATGGAACAGGTATTTACCGGTGTACTTTCAACGAATGTACGTCATTCACTTCCACCTTTTCTAATTTTTCACGTCACTGCAGAACGCACATTAGGGATGGATTGACTTTATTTACCTCATCATCCAATGTTGCCGAGAATTCAGATTTATCTTTTCACTCTCAATTTTTACCAAATTCACTTGGTATTACTCCTCCAGCTGCATCTTCTTCTCACAACAAATATTCTAATCATGCAAATTTTGATATTTATATTGACAATGATAGTGATAAGCATATTGATACAAATATTGATATTGAGAAAATTGGTATTGAGTTTGCTATGAAATTATTTAGTATGGATAATTTGTCACGGAAGGATGCGATGACAATAATAAGAATGGTTAAAGAATCTATTCATACGCCCATGATAAAGTTTTTCAAAATATTTTTTGTAATAAAAGTGATCGATCGGTCGAAGATCGTTTGCAGCTCTCATCGTTGATTGCAGCGGTTGAAAAGCCTTTCGAAAAATGCAGCACTGATCACCAGCTTATACAGTGGCTGACAACAAATGATTACTTATGCATGTCGACAGAGTTCACGATTAATGAAGAAATACAAAATGTTTATCGTAATGGCATCAATTGCCATGAAGAGCATACAACAACGGGAGTACTCCTCCCACTTGAATTTCAGTTTAGAAAAACATTTGAAAAAAATGATTTATTAATTAAAACTATGGATGAAATCCATCGAATTTCAAGTGATGAAACGAATATTTCACATTTCATTCAGGGAAAAGCGTGGCAGGAAAAACGTAAATTGTTTTCTCCTGATGAAATTGTCATACCTTATTTCATATACATGGATGATGCGGAAATAAATAACCCGTTAGGCTCACACGCTGATCCCATTTCATTTATTTATTATTCGTTTCCTGTCATTCCCGGAAAATCTGATGTTTATTTAGCTGCGCTACTAAAATCTCGCGACTACAAATCATTCGGAAATAAAAAATGCCTTCACGCACTAATTGATAAAATGAAGTTTTTAGAAGAAACTGGGATTGGGATTTCTACAACTCAGGGAATGAAAAAGGTACGATTTGTTTTGGGTTTATTGATTGGTGATAATATGGGCTTAAATGGTATTTTAGGATTTTCTTCGTGCTCTAGTAATTTTTTTTGTCGAATATGCAGACTTCCTAAAAAAAAAACTCATGTAATGCCTTGTGAGGTTGTAAACATGCTGCGTAATGTGCAAAATTATGAAGAGGATGTCGCTAGTAATGATTACAAACAAACTGGCATACATGAGAATTCAGTTTTCAATTCTATTAAATCATTCCACGTAACTTCCAACTATTCTGTTGACGTGATGCATGATATTTTTGAGGGAGTCTGCCATTATGACATGTGTCACATCATTCGATATATTATTGATATGAAATTTTTCTCAAATTTGACTGAATTCAACGACCGAATTAACTCATTTAATTACGGAGAGATTGAAATTGGAAATATCTCACTGTCACCGATTACGAGTGATAATTTAAAAAACATGCATTTAAAGAAAACGGCGCGTGAAATGATGTCTTTTGTTTATCATTTCCCTCTGATGGTAGCCGATCGTATTCCTGAAAAAGATGAGGTCTGGATTTTCTTCTTGAATTTCCTAGAAATCATTGAAATTCTTTTGGATTTCAATATTTCTAATGACTTAATTGATCACCTTGCGGACCTTATTCGACAACACCATCTTGACTATGTGAGATTATTCAATGATACTTTAAAGCCAAAACATCATTTTATGGTGCATTACCCGTTGGTATTTCGTATGTCTGGAGTGCCACGTAATTTTTGGTGTTTCCAATTCGAAGCCAAACACAAAGACTTCAAAAAATACGCGCGGGTCATTAACAGTCGAAGGAACATTCCACTAACGTTATCAATTAAATTTCAGTTTAAATTCGCACAATCAATAATAGATAAAACTACTCCCGATTTAGTGTCTATTTTTGATTGTAATATGCACAATACTTGCCACTTTGAGTTAATTAATAATTACAAAGTACGACAGGAAATTCGTTCAGATTTCTTAAGTTTCTCCCAATGCATTTATTTCGGCAAACTTTTTAAAATAGGTTATTTCATTACACAGTTTCTAGATAATACACCAGAAAATGCGTATATATTTCAAATTAAAGAGGTAGTAAAGTTTTCAGAGCAACCCCTTCCTTATTTAGTGTGCGAACGTGTAAAAATAATTTCTTTCCGAAAACACTACGCTGCAATCGAAATAGGCAATACCACTACACCAATTCAATACTTATCTTGTCATTTACAGCGAATAGATAATTGCACAAGTCCTCCAATAAATGTTTATAAAATATCTCGTGGTTTGCTAATGATAAGACCAAAAATAATTTATTAATTTATTCTGAAAAATATAAACAAAGAGAATGCACTATTGAATTCCATAATCGGCATGTATATTTTTAGTACGTTAATATTCATTATACGGTATTCACCGTGCGCTGCATAAGGTTATAAGACTTATGACTCAAAAACGTATACCTTATAACCCTATAAATATTCACCATAAATTCTTGGTGTTCATGACCTATGACATGAGCCAAATTAACTGTTGTAAATCAAACAACTAACAAAATTGACGGAAATGAATCTAATTTCCCAGACAAAATCAGAAATATCTTCGCCATCGGCTATGGATGATAAAACGATAAGAACAATTGGTCTGTCGCAAATAACAGCAATACCGGTTAACACCATTCCATCTAGTCAAGTACTGCCATCGAGTGTAAATTATACATTAGTCGAGATTGACGAACAGATTTTAAATACTGATTTATCGTCGTCAATAACAATTGATCCTCAAGATGTAATGAAGCGACCTAATAATCAATCACTCGAAGATGCGGAAAACGTTTCATTCACAGAATTGATAAATTCTTATTGCTGCTATGGTAAAGAAAATGAAGCGGAAGTTCTCAAAAGTCTTTTGAATGATTGGAAAATTCCAATCCAGTTTCACCAATATTTTGTTGGTAAATATAGACTACCGTTTTAAGGCAGAATATTTAATTCAAAACCAAAAATTGTGTTTGCAGATGAAAATCTTTTTATGCCGGTGTTGAAAGTGGCAGAACCATTTTTCATGAAGAGGTTTTTGCAAAGACTAAATATTACCACCGCCAGTAGAATTGTTTTCTTTGATAAATGGCATCAATGGAAAATCGAGCAAGATTCTATTTTATCGTTGAACCAATCTTTAGATGAAATAATGAAAGAGTCAAATCCTTCGACACCAACGACTAGTAGTGCATCGTCTATTCCAACAGTCAGTAAAAATTTGATGGATATTTTGAACTGTAACGATGGGGAAACAATAAAGAATTATTTTGAAATAAATAAAAATATCGACAATAAATCCGTTCGTGGTTTGCTCACGGAGACAATTTTGAATTACGCTAGAATAAATAACCTAAATTTTTCGTCGAAGGATTTAGCACGTCTCGCAGAAGAAATACACACTGTTTTCAATGAGGATCCAGTAAGAAATTTGGCATTTCCATTGTTTTTTATTACAATTTTATATATACATAGTTGGATTATTATTGCACGAGTAAAGGCATGAAAAATCCGAAAGGAAAACTCGCAAACAAATTTCATAACTATCGTGGAAAAAGTCGCTCTGTGAATCGCTTGTTTTCATTAGACAATGTAAAAAAGAAGAAAACCAATGCTGTGTTGCCGGTTCTAAGTTCCACAGAAGAAGACAAACTGCTTCTTAAAATGAAACACGATTATCATGCGATGAACGCCCAAGAAAAAATAGATATATGGGAAGGCACATTTAATGCTCGACAAAAAGATCTCCAAAACGCTAACCACAAAACAATGTCATGGGAAAAATTCTACGAAAAATGGCACTTCATGAACTTCCCAAATGGCTATGAATATGTAAGAAAAACAAATTGCTCAAAAAGTTCTTCTTTTAAATTTTTCTTGAAATTTTCTATTTTGCATGGTTTCCATTTAATTTATTACATACATAATTGATACATACATTAATTGATAACGACAAATAAAACAAAATATTGATTAAACTGTCAAAATAAAATTTCCTTTTAGATTGAATTAGACTTTAACAGGATGTTCGAAAATAAGGACGATGTTCTGGCGGGAACCAGAATAACAGATTTTTGTAATTTAATGCTACAATTCGCCTTCCCAAAATCAATTACTAGTTTTGAAATAAGAAGCAAATTACATAATTTCAACCTGGAATGTTTAGCCGATTGCAATATGACCGTTTTTTCTCAGAGTAATTATAATTTATGTTATGCATATGTACATACATTAATAGGTATAAATTGGTAAAAAAAAACTTATGACTGTATTTACAGATGAAACTTAAAATTTATCTGCAATATTTATTTATATATCTCTTATTTCCTTATTTAGCTTATTAATAACAATTATAACAACTTTTTTAGCATTTGAATCATGAAAACAAATATTCAAATTTTGTACTTTACTGTCTAGTTACAATGTTAATTTGTAATTTTGAAACATAAAATACAGAATCCATAAATTTAGCCGTCAATGGTTTCTTTGAAAATTCTTTTCTTTAATAGATGTCAGGACTGCAATGGTTTTTTATCATTTACATAACGTTTTACCACCGACCACACGTGAAGGTAGCAAACGCTTCACTGTTAAAGACAGTCAAGAAGCATCTATCAGAGTATTTGCGCTCCCTCAAGACTACAAAGAAAATCAAAATGCTCTGGCTAAAAACAAATCAAAATCACAGCCACCAGTTATAACAATCATTGGTTCGTTGGAGAGGGTAGAAGAAATCCACGTTGACTTCGACAACACACATTTCAAAATGTTTACGATTGAGCGTGCGATTGATGTTTGCCTGAAAACATTTTTCACCCTTAACATATCGTATCCGAAGGCATGTGAAAACTTCTGGCAGTTTATAGATATGTACTTCTACCAAATCGATAAAACAGCAACAAACTCTAAGGCACGCAATCTTTTGCGGCTCCTGACGTCAGCTGAAAGTAAAGATTTTTTAAAAAAGATTTCAGAGTGAAGGCAGATATGGAAATAGAAAATATTTTAAAATGTTAAATGCAACTATTTCCGTCATTGCAACAAATTCTAAAATTAATTCTCCTCTCCTAACAGATTACCAGCAAAGAAAAGACCAGATCTCGAAGTAGATTCCACCACCAGCTAAGACCAGATCTCAGAGCAGATTCCACCACCAGCTAAGACCAGATCTCAGAGTAGATTCCACCACCAGCTAAGACCAGATCTCGAATTAGATTCCACCACCAGCTAAGACCAGATCTCGAAGTAGATTTCACCACCAGCTAAGACCAGATCTCAGAGTAGATTCCACCACCAGCTAAGACCAGATCTCGAAGTAGATTCCACCACCAGCTAAGACCAGATCTCGAAGTAGATTTCACCACCAGCTAAGACCAGATCTCAGAGTAGATTCCACCACCAGCTAAGACCAGATCTCGAAGTAGATTTCACCACCAGCTAGGACCAGATCTCAGAGTAGATTCCACCACCAGCTAAGACCAGATCTCGAAGTAGATTCCACCACCAGCTAAGACCAGATCTCGAAGTAGATTTCACCACCAGCTAGGACCAGATCTCAGAGTAGATTCCACCACCAGCAAAGACCAGATCTCAGAGTAGATTCCACTACCAGCTAAGACCAGAACTCGAAGTAGATTTCACCACCAGCTAAGACCAAATCTCAGAGTAGATTCCACCACCAGCTAAGACTAGATCTCAAAGTAGATCACCATCAACGGCTTAGATAAAACATCTAAAAAAGGTAAGAATCAACACAAGCTAAGATAATAATATCTCATCATAGATGAATTGTACCTGCCACAACTGTAATTTATAACAGTAAGCTTCAATCTTTATAGTATATTTGTTTTTTTTGACGTAGGTACTAAAGCAAAATTTAAAACATAGGTTTTGCCTAAGTATAACATTAGCAGGCATTATATTTAAATGTTCAATGCAACTATTTCAATTATTTTAACAAATTCCTCTACCTTCATTAACACCAGCTAAAATTAAATCTTATCTCCAAACAGATTACCAGCAAAGAAAAGATCACATATAAAAGATTACCACCACCAGCTAAGACCAGATCTCGAAGTAGATTTCACCACCAGCTAAGACCAGATCTCAGAGTAGATTCCACCACCAGCTAAGACCAGATCTCGAAGTAGATTCCACCACCAGCTAAGACCAGATCTCGAAGTAGATTTCACCACCAGCTAAGACCAGATCTCAGAGTAGATTCCACCACCAGCTAAGACCAGATCTCGAAGTAGATTCCACCACCAGCTAAGACCAGATCGCGAAGTAGATTTCACCACCAGCTAAGACCAGATCTCAGAGTAGATTCCACCACCAGCTAAGACCAGATCTCGAAGTAGATTCCACCACCAGCTAAGACCAGATCTCAGAGTAGATTCCACTACCAGCTAAGACCAGATCTCAGAGTAGATTCCACCACCAGCTAAGACCAGATCTCGAAGTAGATTTCACCACCAGCTAGGACCAGATCTCAGAGTAGATTCCACCACCAGCAAAGACCAGATCTCAGAGTAGATTCCACTACCAGCTAAGACCAGAACTCGAAGTAGATTTCACCACCAGCTAAGACCAGATCTCAGAGTAGATTCCACCACCAGCTAAGACTAGATCTCAAAGTAGATCATCATCAACGGCTTAGATAAAACATGTAAAAAAGGTAAGAATCAACACAAGCTAAGATAATAATATCTCATCATAGATGAATTGTACCTGCCACAACTGTAATTTATAACAGTAAGCTTCAATCTTTATAGTATATTTGTTTTTTTGACGTAGGTACTAAAGCAAAATTTAAAACATAGGTTTTGCCTTAGTATAACATTAGCAGGCAATATATTTAAATGTTCAATGCAACTATTTCAATCATTTTAACAAATTCCTCTACCTTCATTAACACCAGCTAAAATTAAATCTTCTCTCCTAACAGATTACCAGCAAAGAAAAGATCACATATAAAAGATTACCACCACCAGCAAAGACCAGATCTCGAAGAAGATTCCACCACCAGCTAAGACCAGATCTCGAAGTAGATTTCACCACCAGCTAAGACCAGATCTCAGAGAAAATTCCACCACCAGCTAATACCAGATTTCAAAGTAGATTATCACCACCAGCTAAGACTAGATCTCGAAGTAGATTCCACCACCAGCTGAGACCACATCTCACCAGCTAAGATAATTCTATCTCATCATAATTGAATTGCACCTGCCAAAATTGTAATTTATAACAGTAAGCTCCAATTTTACAAGTATAAGATTTCACTTAAATAACTTATATAGTATTTACTCAAGGAAAACCTTGACACTTGAACAAATTGCATTTTGCAATTGACTTTTACAATCAAAAAAACGACTTTAAAAAGTAACTTAATTTATTTTTGGATTTATAAGACATTGACAACTAGATCGTTTGTAAAATATGCAACATTTAAGTTAGCAGTGCCTTCACTCTGACATCCTTACATCCTTTATGTGTAACATAATTAACTAAAAACAGTTTTAATTAAAAAAAATTTAATTGTAACTATTTTAAGGAATTTTTTCAATAAAAATGTATGTATACATATAGTATATAAAGTAAATTGAAATTGTTTTTTGTATTACTAGAAGGTCGATTTTTTTCTTATTTTGCTACGGACTTCTTCTCTACGTATTGTCTTTTACTTTTTTGCAAGTCTGTTTGACTTCAAACACCTTTAAATGTTAACATACAAAAATAATATAATCATTCTTCCAACAGCGGTTACCTGGCAAAATTATATTGCACTGGTACATTCTACCAGAAATCTGGTATAATTTACCAGTGAAATATAATATTCCTGGTATATATAACCATACTCCCGATAGGGGGTACCAGGCAATATTATATTTCCTGGTACATTCTACCAGAAATCTGGTATAATTTAGCAGTGAAATATAATATTCCTGGTATATATAACCATAATCCTGATAGGGGATACCAGGCAAAATTATATTTCCTGGTACATTATACCAGAAATCTGGTAAAATTTACCAGTGAAATATAATATTCCTGGTATATATAACCATACTCCCAAAAGCGGGTACCAGGCAATATTACATTTCCTGGTACATTCTACCAGAAATCTGGTATAATTTTCCAGTGAAAAATAATATTCCTGGTATATATAACCATACTCCCGATAGCGTGTACCAGGCAAAATTATATTTCCCGGTACATTCTACCAGAAATCTGGTATGATTTACCAGTGAAATATAATATTCCTGGTATATATAACCATACTCCCGATAGCGGGTACCAGGCAAAATTATATTTCCTGGTACATTCTACCAGAAATCTGGTATCATTTACCAGTGAAAAATAATATTCCTGGTATATATAACCATACTCCCGATAGCGGGTACCAGTCAAAATTATATTTCCTGGTACATTCTACCAGAAATCTGGTATAATTTACCAGTGAAATATAATATTCCTGGTATATATAACCATAATCCTGATAGGGGATACCTGGCAAAATTATATTGCACTGGTACATTCTACCAGAAATCTGGTATAATTTACCAGTGAAATATAATATTCCTGGTATATATAACCATACTCCCGATAGGGGGTACCAGGCAATATTATATTTCCTGGTAT
>OV839567.1:130748012-130898223 GCA_929447395.1 Epistrophe grossulariae
AGATGGTGATTTTTTAAGAGGTTTAGAACTTTTTTAAAAAAAAAAACACAAAAAATTCAAAAAAATGAATGAAATATTTATTTGAATCGATAGTTTGAACCTTGCAATTTAATGTTTAAAGATAATTTTATGCAAATGTTGACCGCGGCTGCGTCTCAGGTAGCCCATCCGCTGAGTCCAATTTTGGCATACTCTTTCACACATATCGGCCGGTATCTCACGAATGAATGCATGGATGTTGGCTTCCAGTGCGTCAATCGAAGCGGGCTTGTCCCTATAGACATTAGCCTTGACATACCCCCACAAAAAATAGTCTAATGGTGTCAAATCGCACGATCTAGGCGGCCAATTGACCGGCCCGAAACGTGAAATTAACTGTTCACCAAACTCGCCTCGCAATTGCGCCATTGTTTCGCGTGCTGTGTGGCATGTGGCACCGTCTTGTTGAAACCACATATCATGCAAGTCAAGAACTTCCATTTCGGGCAAAAAAAAGTTTGTTATCATCGCTCGGTAGCGTTCACCATTGACAGTAACGCTGCGATTCGCATCATCTTTGAAGAAATATGGCCCAATAATGCCGCCGGCCCATAAACCGCACCAAACAGTGGCTTTTTCGGGATGCATTGGTAGCTGTTGCAATGCTTCTGGCTGATCTTCACTCCAAATGCGGCAATTGTGCTTATTTACGTACCCATTCAACCAAAAATGAGCCTCATCGCTGAACACAATTTTTCGATAAAAAAGCGGATCCTCGGCCAGCTTTCCAAGAGCCCATTCACCAAAAATTCGGCGTTGTGGTAGGTCGGCTGGCTTTAGTTCTTGCACCAGATGTATCTTAAAAGGCTTTACGCCCAAATCCTTCCGCAAAATTTTCCACGTAGTGCTGTAACAAAGGCCTAAACTGCTGGGGAACGGCGCCGAATCGACATTTCGCGGTCTTCTGTCACACTAGCTGATACGGCCGCAATATTTTCTTCACTACGCACAGTACGTAAACGTGTTGGTGGTTTAATGTCCAATAAATTTGGTGCGAAATTTGGTCACAATCTTCCGAATAGACTGCTCAGAAGGTCGAGAATGCCGACCATAAAATGGAAGCAGCGCGCGATGAACATTTCGAACCGAGCACGAATTTTGATAGTAAAATTCAATAATTTGCAAGCGTTGTTCATTTGTAAGACGATCCATGGTTAAATTGCAAACCAAACTGAAGCTGTTTGACAGTGACACAAGGTACTAAACACACGTCAGCTGTCAAAACCAGTGTTGCCAAAACCAAACCAGCTAAAAAATCACCCGTTATAACCTGCTTTACAGTGCACAAGACTTAAGCTACAAATTCGGCATCATTATGTGGGTCCCTTTTACTTCAAACACAATTGTGAATATCAATTCTACTTTGACATTTTGTGAAGAATTAAGCCTAGTACGCTGCTGATGCGAAACTAAAAATCCCATACAAAAATGACCCAATGAAATCATAAACGGAAAATTTCATTCTGCTTTTCGTTTTTCAGTACGCTGTTCGAAGAGCGAAATTTATAATTGTAGCAGATTATTTGGAGAAGTCTCCGCTCCTTTTTCGCACTGAATTAATTATACAGACTATTTATTGTGTGCGGAAAAATGGCATTTGAGTTTTATTTGTGTTTTTTTTGTTGTTTATCATTTTTTACATCATGGGTTTTTCTGATTTTTGCGTTTATGTTTGATTTTGTTTTTGGAATTAGTGAAACTCCCCAAGGATATTTTCCGTTGTGTTTTCGCAAGCGTTTCGTTGTTTGTTTGGAGATCACAGAAAAATTTCGTTTTGCATCAGCAGCGTACTAGGCTTAACTTAAAAAATTCGTTATGTTTTAGTTTCCACCAGAGCCGTAGAAGAAAAACCTGCATTGGGACTTTTGTATTCGACATCACGGTGCATACATGATACAACATATAAACCAAAAAATACTAAAATTTTCTTCCGGCTCTTACATATATTAATATGGCTTAGATTAATTTATTGTTTTTGAAAAATCAATATTTTGAATAATAATTAACATAACCAGATGGCAGTTGAATGTATAATATTATACAAAATAATTTTAAGGCCTTAAGCTTTGTTTATAACGATAAAACAAAAAATTAGTTCTATATTATTTTCCATCTCATGCTTCAATAGTGGTTTCCCGAATAAACTTCATGGTGCACTATTATATGAAACCGACCGCAAGTAACCACTTTCCACATGACCACCGCTGTAATTCAGACTCCATGCTAAGTTGATTCCGTTTTTAGTTTTTGGATAGTTTTTTTTTTTTTTTTTTTAATCTTGCCCAAACTTAGCTAGCTGCAAGCAAAAGCAAAAGCACAGGCACACACATACGTACGTACATATATAGTATGTGGTCATGCAGCAGAAATCCACAAAAACCGACTGTGAAGGTTCCAGAGTGAGTTAGCCAGTTTTCGAAAAGAGCGTGCTAGTATAAATTTGTGTGTTTGTATGTGCATATTATATATATAAGAGTTGACTCAAGCTTAGCAGACATTAATTTTATAATTTATGCCAACAATATTTCGCCATGTGCGCCAAAAAAGAGATTATGCACCCAAAATACTTACACACGCTAATACCATATTTGTGCAGTGCGGCGGACCATCACCCATGATAGTACGACGAGTATATTCTGGAACATTGCAGGCGCTCTCATTCTCACTCCCTCTCTCTCCCTCTCTCACTCTTTCTCTCTTATTATTTCGTTTCCTTTTTTTGGCATTTTTATCCCTTTGTTCTCAGCATGTCCACTTGGAACCACTGTACCAAAACATCAACCCAGCAATTTTATGGCTATACCTCCCTTTTATCCTGCCTGGCGGGACATTCCTGACATTTATTTACTTTGGATGGCGGACAACAAATTTCAAAGGCACCGCCAAAAGTTGTTGGTGGGTATAAAATGCCTTGCAAAATACACATATATACAGAGGAGAGTTAAGGGTGGAGATCAAGCTTTATGCATAGCTCGCGTCCTCAACTCATAAATGACAACAAAAGATTAAACAGGGTGCTATAATATAGTGCAGAGTAAATATAACTTCTGAAAACTTTTATAATTTAAATAAAATTCTTAAGAACTGTCCTAAATGGTGAAAATATAAAAAATAAAAAAAGTATTACATCACCTTATAACCAAGGAAATGCATTTATCATTTTGAAGCTTATGCAGGACTGGCAAAAATATTTAGTCAGATTTGATGAAAAGTTCAATACATTTCTATAAATTTTTCAAAGAACACAAAAATTGTTTGTATTGCCCTTGGGTATTATATGGCCTTTTTGTAAATACATGGGCTTGTCAGTGGGAGAACAGTTAAGGTTATGGTCAGAATCCCGAAAACCAAAATTCTAAAAATCAATGCTGAAAACCCAAAGTACCGAAATCAACAGTGTAGAAAATCCAAAATCCCGAAAGCTCGAAATCCCCATTTCAATTTCGAGAAAACGGGAAACATATTATACGTAATCCCGAAAAACCAAAATCTCTATCGGACGAAATCCCCCAAAAAAATTGGATCCCAACAAGACAAAATCCCTATGGGGAAAGGCGCTCTATTTACAATTCCCCGGTATATATTTTCTTTTGCTTAAATCTACAAATCTCCGTAAATCCCCAATGATCCCCAACATAGTTGGTAAGTAAAATATTGTACACCAAACAAAATTTTTTTTTTGTAATAAGAATGGGCGTTAGGCAATATCGCCGAAATCGATTTGGAAATATCGCCCCAACAAATTCTGAACAATTGTTGTTGTGTTTTGATTTGGGCGTTATTTTTAATTTTTAAATTTTGTTTAAAGGAAAGAACGCCCAAAATAAAAATTTAAAAAGTTCAATGGGAAATAACGCCTAAAATTGGAAATATCGCCTAAAAAAATTCAGCAAAAGGAAATAACGCACAAATCTTAAGAAAAAACGCCCAAATAATAATAAAACTCATTTACAATACGGATTTTTGGAAATTATAATAAACAGTGAGGTAACCCCCCTGCTTGGGTACATTATAGGATTTGGGGTAGGTCCAAGGCTGGGTGTTTCTTTAAATCCAGATTCTTTAAATGCAAAAGAGACTTTGCATACACGCAGCCTCGCACCTACCCCAAATCCTATTATGTGCCCAAGCAGGGGGTTGCAGGCGGGCAGCATGCCCACCCATACATACCTCACTGTTTATGCGCCGCGATTTTTTTAAATTTCTCTTATCATTGAAATTTCACTTCGGAAATACATACATAACGCCCAAAATTGAAGAAATAACGCCCAAATTTTAGAAAAACAATTTACATTGAAAATATTTGGGCGATATTTCCAATTTAAGATTTGGAAAAATTTACAGATTTCACTCATAGAGTAACTATGGGGACATTGAAAATGACTTGTGTTAGCCCGATAAAATAAAAACATGAATAATCTTGGTGATTTCTAATTTGTATCCTATAGTTGCACCAAAACTTCTGAAGATGTCTAAGAAACCATTCTTCAGTCTGAAATTACAATATGTAGATATTTTTAATGTCGAATCCCAGTTGGCGGTTAAATTAATAGGGGTATTTCCGATCCGATGCAAACTGGTCTTGCATCATTGCAAAAGTGCAAAGTATTTTTTTTTACAATGGGGTTAGGGTATACCAATTCTACACTTTTGCATTTTTGCAATGATACAAGACCAGTTACATCGGATCGGGAATACCCCTAATGTTGTTCAGTTTAGTTTATTTATTTACCTCTAGACTGATGAACGTTAACTTAAATACCTTAACCTTCAACAACTTAGAACTAATGTTGTAAGTTTATTAAAGAGAAACGCAAGTAGGTACCTTTGCATATTTCAGGCTCAAAAATAACATTGGTTTGGACGTAGGTCAAGTTCAAAAATCTCATTGGCTTAGACGCAGGTCAAGTTCCAAAATCGCATTGGCTTAGACGTTGGTCAAGCTCAAAAATCGAATTGGTTTAGACGTATAGTTCAAGTTAAAAAATCACATTGGCTTAGACGTATGTCAAGTTCAAAAATCGCATTGGCTTAGACTTAGGTAAAGTTTTGTGACATAAATTTATAGCCTTAGATTTTACCTTAATTTTAAGACCTTAACCTCAACGATCCGATAATTAGAAAAGAAAATAAAAGCTTACCAAGTCAACCCTTTTCGATTACTACATTTAAGTTGCTTCGCTTAGTTAATCCGACCTCTAGGCTGATTAATGTTAATTTAAATACCTTAACCTTCAACAACTGGCCCTTAGAGCTAATGTTGTAAGTTTATTAAAGAGATTCACAAGTAGGTATCTTTGCATATTTTAGGTTCAAAAATCGCATTGGTTTGGACGTAGGTCAAGTTCAAAAATCGCATTGGCTTAGATGTAAGTCAAGTTCAAAAATCGCATTGGCTTAGACGTTGGTCAAGCTCAAAAGTCGAATTGGTTTAGACGTATAGTTCAAGTTAAACAATCACATTGGCTTAGACGTAGGTCAAGTTCAAACGTCGCATTGGTTTAGACGTTGGTCAAGTTCAAAAAACGCATTGGATTAAATGTTGTTTTGTCACATAAATTTGTAGCCTGAGATTTTACCTTAATTCTAAGACATTAACCTCAAAGATCCGATAATTAGAACAGAAGATACCAAATCAACCCTTTTCGATTAGGTATTATATTTAAGTTGCTTCGCTAGGTTAATCCTACTTCTAGCCTAGCTAACCTTAATTTAAATACCTTAACCTTCAACATCTGGCCCTTATAGAACTAAAGTTATAAGTTATAATCATAGAGGTTCAAGTATAGGTCTCTGTGCATATTCTAGGTTCAACAATCGAATTGATTAAGAATGAAGTCAAGTTTTGTCACACAAAATTTTGAAGCCTATTACTTAACTTATTTCAAAACCTTAATCTTTAAGATCCGATTATTAGTACAGAAGTAAAAAGGCAACCGCAGAACAACTAAATCAATCCTTTTATATAAATGTACATACATAATGTCATACTAAGGGGTCAAACTTCTTACGTCTCAGAGCCGTTCTGAGACATTCCAAACCATTTACATCCACAGGTCCAACGAGTTATGGTAACAAAACGGCGCACTCTAGCGTTAATTGGGTCAACGAGCTAGGTTGCTCGTGATCGCGATTTCTACCTACCTACCTAACTAGTTACATACATAATGTATGTACCTATATAGATACGTAGGTATATGAATTTTGTTGGCGAAGCCAATTTTGTTATTCAATTTTTCAATTTTTGCAATTATTTATTTTGATGAATTAAACCTAAACGTTTTTTACCTACACTTTTATGTTATTTCAATTATTTTTGAACTGAATAAATTAGTTTGATATTTTACCTTCATTTTAAGACCTTTATTTTAAATATCCGATTGTTATAACAGAAGTTATAAGCCAACCAAACCAACCTAATCGTACCCTTACGAATAATATTTGCAAAATACCTACAACAATAATTTAATCAACATAACATTTTACAGACATACCTAACCTACTTAATAATTTAGCTATGTATGTATATCATTTTTGTTCCCGATGCGAAGCCAATTTTGTTTGCCACCAGCCACAGTGCAGTGGTGGTTTTTTATTGCACACATTCCACTCCAACCAACGTCTTGCCCACACTCTTACAGCAATGTATATTCTTTGTGGGTGCGTTTTTTTCTTTTTCTTTTTGTTTTCTTGTTCCTCATGTCATTTGCCGTGATGAAATTAGTTCTCAAAAGCCAATCTTTCACGTTTTTAGTATGAAATTTTGTAAGCTTTTGCAAACATTTTGATGCAGATTTGTAGCCTGTCATTTTATCTTTAATTATCTATCTTAACATTAAGCATCCGATAATTATAACCTGAGTAAAAGGCTTCTAAGTGCGCTCAAATCGAGTGATTTTAAGATTTCATACAAATTCAACTATCCTCCACTGAAGCTCGTCGGTTGGCGACGATCAACATGTAGGTACGATTCATCGATTGTGTCTTAAGGTTCATTTTGGCATTTTCTTTGGTAACACCAACCAAAAATTCGATCCTGAGCCCCCTATACGCTAGAGTTCATTTCGTTCATTTGTTATATATTCATTTGTTCATTTAATCATTTTGGTAACACCATATTTTTCTCAAAACGACCCTATAAACATTTTCAATGTTAAAATATAAGTTTAGGCAATATTTCCAGTTTTTTTTTTTTGGTGATATTTCCAAATCGATTTGGGCGTTATTTCCTTGTGCGTTATTGCCTTACACCATAACAATGATCCAATGATTATAACACACGTGGCGTAATTGTTAGTGCGTAGGACTGTTACGCCAATGGTCTTGGGGTTCGATTCCCAGGCTATGCCACCTAAAAACAGAAATCTGTTGTATCTCTTGTCACGAGAAAGTGCTTCTCACGGCTTAGAGAAAGTGCTTCTCACCTAAGCCGTTTGGATTCGACAGAAAATTGTAGCTCCTTCCAGGAATACACACCTAGGAAGGGTTGAGAATTGTAAGTCACTACATACTTCCAGGTTCTACACGAGCTGTCGCGCCATCCAATTGTTTTTTTTTTAATCATTCAGTTCACATCCAAAATTAATAAAATGAGGATATTGCACATTTGTTTTTGGGATTTTATCTTGGGGACTTTGTCTTTACCTGGTTTTAGTTTGGGGATTTTCTTTTTGGGATTATGGCTTTTTGGAAAACATCACAAATTTATTTAATGTTTTGCTTTTCTTTTGTCAAGTAAATGTTTCACACATAAGACAATTTCAAAGTCTTATTTACATTTTTAACAATTTGAAGAATTTTTTTTTCAGTTTCAATAATGGGATTTTGGCTTTTCGGGTTTTAAGGAAATTTCGAATTTACTGGGTTTTGGGTTATTATAGGATAGTGGGTTATCGGTATTTTTTTTTTTTTTTTTTTTTTTAATTTTCGGGATTTTAGATTTTCATGATTTTGGGTTTTCTGCAAGTTTGGGTTTTATGGATTTTGCATTTACGGATTTTGTCCAACTCCCAAAAATTTAATGTGATGATTTCACTTACTATTTTTAAGTGCTTGAAACGTTGTATATTTACAAAAGTGTATACATACATCCAGTGACATTATTTAATTGGTTTTATGTTTGTCCGCTCATAACTTATCCGATTTGAATGATGATTTTTTGTTGGATTCGTATTTTAAGGCAAAAACACTATGGAGCCAAAAATTGAAAATTTGGACCAGAAAATTCTTAAAATTTTCAACACCCGAAATTGCATACTTTCGATATCTAAAACTTCCATTTTTTATATGAAAAATAAAATATTGAATCTAAGAAATGATAAGCACTACGGAATTAAGAACGAATAATTTTGTCCGTTATGAAAACAGGTGACGTTACTCTCTCTGACTGCTTCATTTTACTTCAAATTACTGCAGCATGCCAAAAAATTAATTGTAAAGATTTTTTGAAGCCCTTTTTTGAAAACGCTTACATTTATGAAAAACTCCGTGGAAAGCCAGGCGGACCAGCTAGTTTTAGAATAAACATTAGACTTGGTATTTTTCTGACTAGAATTTACCGATAGTTAAATTGTTTCTTTTGTAATTTTTATAATTATTAAAAAAAAAATATGTATGTAGTATATACATATCTTATATACCCTGTTAAAACTAACTTAATTTGTATAACGGACATACAAGTTGATCTAATATCAAGAACACCTTGTTATCATTTATGGTATCGGTATGTCCATTGTTGCAGAATCTCTATGACCAGTAGAGACAACCACACACCATTTATCATTTTTGGGATAGATGTACGTACAACAGTTATGGAATTGCGTGTATTTTATATATAGGTACGACCGTCGGACGGTTCGAGTATAGATATAATGTTTAAGAGTACATATACACATATAGATAGCAATATGCGTTACTTTGTATAAGCGGACTGTATATGTACAGAAAACGAGAGATTATTATGCCTGCACCCATATTCGATTCAATATAGATTTATCTGGCTCTTATAACGCGCTTTTTTGTATAACAAAGCTGGCTGCTTATTTAATTAAGTGACTTTAAAGGATTTAAGCCACATGACGGTGTGTGTTGGTGGAATATATAGAGACTAGCTTTGAAAATTGATGCAGCGAGTTCTACGTGATTAATGTGGCCAATGGAAAAAGTAATGCCATACACTTTCTGATGATGCTGCTAGTCGTCCATGGTATGACCTGCAGCTGCAACATTATGGTAGGTATATACCTGGAGCTTGTTGCAATTGATAACAGAGTTTAGTTGCATCTAGCTAGTGATGTTGTACATATATAAAATGAATACAAGTGAAAAAGAATTGAACATATTTGTCATGTCCATGCTGGAAAGCTTATAATATACATCCAACTAAAATGTGGGTGGAATATGCAGGCATCCATTATGTGTAGATATATACGTCTGTTTCATAAATTGCTATCAATTAAACTTGCATAGAATGATGATTTAATTTGGGCTAAGAACAATTATTATACAAATAACAGAACACAAGGCTCAATCAAAAGTTATAATTTTGGTCTTAAAGGTCTCGTTTTTATACAAAGACAGTCATTTCGATCTGTTTAAACTATACCTGCATATATATTATTATCACCAGAAAATATATTTTGAGTCTAATAGTTTGAAAATTATGCATTTTTTAAATAATAATAATTCACGCAAAATGTAATTTGATAGAAAATACAGATTTTTAAATAGAAAGAAAGATTAAATTTTTTATTGATTCGTAGAGTATACAGATTGGGGTTTTGTATGGAATAGCACATCGGATAAATGGCCGCCACGACTTTGCTAGCAAGTACGTACCCTTTTATTGAAATTTTCTATGACCGTTTCGCATAAATGTGGCTGAATTTCATTAATACACCTCCCAATTTCCTCTTTCACGGCTTTGGTGGTCGTGGGCTTGTTTGCATAGACCTTTAACTTCAAAAATCTGCAAAGAAAAAATTTCAATGGCGTTAAATTGCAAGATCTAGATGGCCAATTTTGATCGAAAAAACGGCCAATTACACGATTAGGAAGTGACTCATGCAGTAATTGAATTGTTTCTTTGGCTGTATGTCATGTGGCACCGTCTTGTTGAAACCATATGTTGGTCAGATCCATATATCTTTTAATTTAGGTACCAAAAACTGGGTTATCATGTCACGATAACAAACACCATTAATTTTTATTACCTGACCAGCCGCATTTTCGAAAAAGAATGTTCCGATAATGCCTCTTATAGCCCAAAATCCGCACCAAACAGTCACGCGTTGTGGATGCAAATGTGACAATTTTGACGATTTACGAAGCCATCAAGATGAAATTTGATCTTCCTCACTGAAGATCATTTTGTTCGAAAAACCAGCGACCACTTGTTGTTGTTGCTCAACATTGAAAATACGTTGTTCTTTCGTATAGCGCTCCATTTTTACTAACCCCGAACTGTCAGCTTTCACATTGTTATCTTTTTTTCCGTTGGCAACACTGTACTAATAAATGGCGCAAAATTCAAATTTGGACATTGGAATTATGGGACACCCTTTATGTGATGTAAAGGGTCATTCAAAGTAACAGAGAGTAAAGCTTAATAAAACACATACAGTGATACATTTTTGATGAAAATTTTATTTAATTATAAATTTTGGACTTTGCCATTAAGTGTGAAAAACTATATCATTCAAATGGCCACCTCGGGAAGCTTCGCTGTACGCGATTCTTTTGAGGTAATTTTAAACCACTTTTTCGCACATTTCGGGTGGTTTCTTCGTTATAACTTGAGTACTGTTGGTTTTTAATGCCTCTAGAGTTCGGGGATTATTCGCGTAAATACGGTTTTTTGTGTATAAATCCAACGGTGTCAAATCGCATGATCTTGGAGGCCAATTGACGTCGCCAAAACGTGAAATTACACGGCTAGGAAACTTCTTACGTAATAAAGCCATAATTGGTCGTGTTGTGTGGCTTATTGCCCCGTTTTGTTGGAACCACATATCGTCCAAGTCATGATCTTCAATCACCGGCCAAAAAAAATCGATTATCATTCGACCATATCGCTCCGACTTGACTGCAACCGTCTGCCCATTGGCATCTTCGAAGAAATATTGACCAATGACACCGTTCGACCAGCATAGAGCACACCAAACAGTCACTTTTTGTTTTCTAAGCCCCATTTGTTGCAATTTTGTTTGTTTACATACCCACTGAGTGAGACTTGTGCCTCATCGCTGAAGAAAATGTTGTTCGAAAATGCGCGAAAAGTGGCTACGCTTGAATCACCACTTTCGTAGTAAGTTTTAATAATTTTAACGCGTTTTTCGATTGCTAAGCGATCCATTATCGTAAAGGGCAAACATTAGAATAATATATTATGACACTTCAAATAACAGCTGAGTTTGGCAGGTTCCAGTGCTACTAACTTCAAGCAACAAAATGCTGTATAATTTCGGGTACGGTAACCAAAGCTTGAAGAATTACTCATTTCTGCAAGCTTTGGTTACCGCATCATGAAAAGCCATACAAAATTTATATTACTTCTTATTTGTATGCATGTTTTGGGCGAGTTTTGTCACGTAACCCATATATAAATTTAGATTGTTAGGCCTCTTACTTGACCCCAAAAGTCCATGATTTTTGGATCAGCACTAGCCCTAGATTTTTCTTTTTGAATTTTAGCATTGTATAGATTTACCTAGGCTAGACTTGTGCTAGTAATTCTGTCGCTATCTAGAATGACAGCTTACAGATTTTGGATTTACGAGCTCCTTCTTTGGGGTCATAGAATGACTCCTGCCTTCTAAAGCTCAATACATGGATGGTCCCGAATTCGTTCCTTGTTCCTTGTCTGCCTTCACTATAACGTAATAATGATAATCGTTGGTGGGAGAGAAGAGGTGAAATGCATCATTACAATTTCAGCCAGATTTCTATTTTTACAGAATTTTGTACCTTTATTAGTGCCGCTGCTATAGTTTTGTGAATACAAAATAAGCTACTACCAAGTTCTATAGGCTGAAGTTATAGATATTTCACGACTGCCAGGTCGATCATCAGACTCCTTTTAGTGATACTTGATATTTTTTTATTATTCAATTTTAATTGAAAAACTTTTCCCAGCTGGATGCCGAACTTAGACCAAGCTATTATAGTTATTTCTTCCAAAATAGTTATTATAGTTATTTCGATTTAGAATCAAATAGTTCGATTTAAAACAAAAATTGTCAAATTCCACTTTCAATTAACTTAATACAAAAAAAAAAATATACCTATTGATGAAAGACATCACTTAAAATTTAAATTCATACTTAATGCTTTTTCTTTGTTCATCATGATGAAATATCCATTTGTCTAGGAAATTACTTTTTAAGTATCCTATTAACCTGTGAATCTTTCTTCTTCTTTTTTTTTTGTTTTGGTTCACAAATATAAAACCGTTCAGTATCAATCTCAATGCAAAGTTTACTGTTTTTCACTTAATGAGTTTCTTCTACAAATTTTCAGCCTCTTGGTGTAAGAAAATATGATCCCTAAGGAGGTCAAAACCTTTCAAGCCATAAAAACGATTCTTTTAATGACTTCAATCTTCCGCACACCACCTCCTTCCATACAAAAAAAATGAAAGTAGATGGTTTTATTCCTTTGTATAAAGAAAATACAACCCACCATGCCATCTATCATCAAACATAACAACAACAACAAATAAACAGAAGAAAAAATATTTAACAACGATTTACACTGGAAGAGTCCCTGTAAGGACAATATACGTTGTATATAATATACGAGTCAGCCAAAAGCATCTGCAGCTAGAAAACTTTATGTCGCTCATGTCACATGTGACCAATAAAAATCTAAGGGCACACAGTGCCGAAAATAGGAAGCACATCACCTCCTTGTTCATTACTTATGGATTCTCCTACCAATAAAAACGAATCATTTCGACTGAATTACAATTTCAACATGTCTCTTTATTTTTTTTTTTTTGTTTCTGAGCTAAAACTGAAGAAGGGCTTTATTATAGTCACACAGTTAATATAGGATATAGCATCAGAGTAAAAAAAAAATTCTAGGTATATAAATAAAAAGAAAACACGCTGTATCGTAAAGGACATTCAATAAAATAAATATAAAATGACATGATCTTTGGCTGTTGCGAATGAAAAAAAAAATGAAGAAAAATACATACTTTCACCAAAAAACTGTGGTGAAATGGTGGCATTCATTGACGGCGTTGCCACATAAAAATTTGTTTACTTTTGATTATTATTGGCTAAATATTTATGAACAAAATAAATTTATTTTTTTTTTTTGCTGCTTTTTGAATCTTTGGAAATGTAAATTTTTTCGTAGCTGGTTTGAACTGGTCAGAGCCCATGCAGTATACCTATTTCATTCATATGGACATTTTTACTAATTTCTCTCACTTGTCTGAGAAAATCTAAATAAATTTAAAATTAGGAATAAAATAAATAACAAATTTGTAAAAGCCTCAATTACATTGTTGTTCCTAAAAGTCTTAACAATCCCGAACACAAAATTTTGGATCAATCTTTCAGAAATCTCTTTGAAGATACTTGTCCAAATATTGCAATCGCCTTCAACAGACTTTCTATATACCCTAGGGATTAAACTGATTTATATTCTTATTGGAATATCTTTTAAGTTGCAACAACCCTAGGTATATATACAGCTAAGTGTTCTAGCAGCCCAATTTTACAAATTCTTATAGCAAAATTTGTTCACCTGGCATTGCTGCACTGGCTAGTCGTAAAGTCAAATGGTAGTTAAGGCCAGAGGAGTGAAGCTGAAGCTATTTTTTTTTTTTTTTTGTAAATCTCACTTAACCCAATCGCGAGCATAGACCCGGCCACCATTGCCATCGCCATCACCATCATCATCATCATCCTAGGCATAGCTCCTTAATATTTGATATGCCTGCAGTCATTTGCGATGATACTGTGATGTAACGACGTTAAATCTGATTCCTATCTTGTGATATCAAATCGCTCAGGCCTATCATCCATATCGGTCGACATTTGTACGAGAGGTATATATGTATGTACAACTTCATACCTATTCGTATATCCGTTTCGTATCTATTTGAGTTAAAAGAAATTAAATTATGTTTCCATCCTTGTTAGTACCTACATGTACACTGTACAGTACATATATACTAGATCCTTCTTGTCATAGTCGCCCGAGAGAGAGTTCTACTTCCTTCCTTCTGTCAGTCCATTTTCTTCTCTCTCTCACTCTATATATTTATAATATATTATATTCCCGGCTTATCCTTGTACATACATATGTTTGACAGGTCCTTTGAAATGTTAATCGGGATTCATTATATAATGAAGTTCTCATTAAATTGCTTTCGTTTGCCAAAACAAAATGGACCATCGCGTATATCCTCACAAGCCGGAAAGAGTGACCTGCTTAAATCATCTGCGTAAGCGTTTTCGCTTGAGGTGGTAAAAACCGGGAGTGGTTCATAATAATAATATAGAGATGGGGATTTTTGCAATATCAATGTGTTGCTTTGTTTTTTGTTTTTTTTTGTATATGTTTCTTCAAAGAAAGGCTGATGACAGCAATCTTTGAGGAATGTCCCATGTGAACACAAGCGTATAAAAGGGTGTTTTGCAATCCGAATATTTTTATAAGCTCTATCTGTAATGAATTTAAGAAAACAAAAACGAAAAAAAAATGAAGTCTCTGCTTTTAGCCATCCCTCATTCTGTATAGTTTTATTTTATTTAATTTTTTTCTTGTTTCGTCTTTGCCTTGAAAGTGCTTTTTATCCAATTTAATATTCCGTGTGTAGTATGGGGCTGTATCATCACACGCCAGGGTATATAAAGAGCTTGTATATATGTTTAGATAAAAATAGGCGTCATTTGGGCTGATTGTGAAAGTCAAATCATATAATAAACTTAGCCATATGTTTTTTCCTATATTCGTTTTGTGTTGGACTTTTCTTCTTCTCGTACAGCTATATTATATAATATTTGATGTGGATGACACAGAAACATCATGACAAAAAAGGAATTTTTAATTTCAAGGATAATGAATTTCATTCATTGAATATACACATAAGATAGAATCTGATAGTTTGTCCCAAAAGATATAGTGTACCTACTGATGTTATAGGTATGTATGTATGTATATGTGCACAAAGAAATGAGAAGCCAGTAGTTTGTCATCTTTCTAAATTAAAATACGAGTCTTTTGTTTATAAAAATGATGAATTCTATGTCAATTTATTTTATATCAGGTTAAAAATAAAAAAAATAAAAATAACTAAACACCAAAAAACACAAAAACTGTTTCGTTCCATATTGTTCTTTTAAAATTATGTTAATTATTAAATTAAAGAAATTCAAAAATATTAATAAGTAAAATTAAAAATGTCAACTCAAATTTGTTATTTTTATCTGAAAAAAAAAACTATTTGGTGTATGAAATTTAATATTGGATTTAAAGTATAGCGAATATGGGTCACCATATTGTTTGGCAAAACTCATTTGGCTTTTCTTTTTTTCGCTTTAGACGTTAAAAATATTTGATTTAATTCGCAATCCTTATAATTGGCAATTTATGTTTTCTTTTTCATTCATTATATTTTTCAATCATTACGCAGTTAACTTTTGGTGTTTTTATATTTCGCTTTAATTCAAAAATATTTTCAATCATTTCGCAAAAATTCTTTGACAATTTATGTCATTTTGTTCTTTTTTGTTACGTTGTTTGATATTTGGCCACGTGTTTTATTTCGCAAAATATCACCAAGCCGTTTTATTATTTCACTGATAAATCATTTCGCCGTTTTCGTTTAGTTGTTTTGATAATTAGAAATTATAGTTTTTGAGAAGTATTTTTCTTATAAATATATACATGATAAATATTATAAAAAGGATTTTATTTTATAAAGCAATTCTGCGGCGGACCTCCCGGCTGGCTTCTCACTTAAATATTTTCTATCATTTTTATTTTGTATTTTATATCTCATTGATTTTTATTTAAGTTTCAAAGCACTCGCAGATCTGCCTGTTAAAAGTGTTTTCTGCACAAAAAGAAATGAAAACACATATTCGGCCCACAAATAAGAAAAAATAAGAATGCTCTAACATACATATTATGTATATATTTACGTTCGAAATAAAAATAAAACAAAAAATGTTTGGGGTAAATTAATTTTTTTAGATAAATTCAAGCCAAAAAGAATATTTCTGCTGTAATTTAGTGAACAGAAAAGTTAGTTTCTTTTTTTCTGTTTAAAAAGAAACGAACGATTGTTCCTCTCTACTTGTTTGAAGGGTTTTATGTGTCATGTCATTGATGGTCAGGCCAAATAAAACGTTTGTATTAATTGCCATAATATATTGCTCCATTAAAATAATTTTTCTATCTCCTCATTTAAATTATCAATATTTTTATTTAAAACCCTTACTCATAGCTTGCTGAAACTTAACAAGCCTATTACTGGAACACCAAGCATCAAAATTCAAAATCCATCTGTATAAATATGTTAAGAATCGAAAAACTGCTCCTGAAAAGGCTTAGCAAAGTAATATAGAAGAAAGAAAGCTAATCCCAAACCATCAGTTTGGATTCAGAAACAAACATTCCACGATAGACGAAGTGAATCGAATTATGGATGTTTTTGAAAAGGCACTTGAAGAAAAACAAGTATGTTCTGCTCTATTTCTAAAAGTTTCTTAAGCCTTTCACAAGATTTGGCATTTGGGACTTGAGTACAAACTGCATAAAGATCTCCCAAGGCAGTTCTATGAAATACTGAAATCTTATGTTACCGACCGACTCTTTGGAGTACGATACGAACAAGACTATTCGGAACTTAATAAAATTAAAGCCGATGTACCACAAGGAAGTGTCCTAGGACCAACACTGTATTTGTTATATACTAGGGATATTCTAGTGGAAAATAATGCTATCATGGCCACATTTGCAGATGATACTGCCATTTTAGTCCCTGATAAATTCGTTGTGAAGGCTACAGAAAAATTGTAAAATGCAACCGATAAAGTAAGAGATTGGACGCAACAATGGCGTATAAAACTAAATGAAACAAAATCAACTCATATAAACTTTACCAACAAAAGGATTATTAATGTTCCAATTGTTATTAACAGTAAAGCTGTACCTTACCCCAATACTGCCAAATATTGACTTTAGATGCCAAGCTAAAGTGGAAAGAGAACATTAAAAAGAAAAGAGAAGAACTTAACCTAAAATAGAGAAAAATGTAGTGGTTGCTGGGTAAGTTCTATCCAGAACAATATAATGCTATATTGTTACATAATTAAATGCCTTACTGTCCTACCACCCACTAAGGTATAAGAGTACAGTTCTTGTTTTGCAGACAAAACATTAAGTGTGCAAATCAATAGATTTATAAATTACTCAGTTACTCCAACATTATCTCTCACTGAAAATAATCTTGTACATAAAATCTATGAACGGCGATCTTAGAGCTAAAATAGCAGATTTTATCCGAAAATTCATGAAAAAACGGTCATAAATTTCATGAACGGGTGTTGTTTTTATGAATCTCCATTCCTAAAAAATGTGTATGGAAGAATTTCGTTTAAAATCACTGATCATAGTTTTCATGATTTTATTCATACGAGCATGAACGGTTCATGCACTAAAATTTGCACTTTTTTATGAAAAATATATAAACATTAGGAATACGGTCCTTAATTTTATGTATGGTTCTTATAAACCTGGATTTTTAGGTTGCATGTATCAATTCATGAGTTTCATGTCTATTCCTATAATTTATGAATCATGAACCTGGATTTTTAAAGTCTTCATGTATCAATTTCATAAATTTAAGGCATTTATTCCTAGGTTCTATGAATTTAAAATAAATGAAATCGGCAAGAGCATGAACTGTTCATGAAAATTATGATCAGTGGTCTTAAAGAAAGTTCTTCGATAAAATTTAGAAATATAGAATGCACAGTGTATTCATGCTGTGAATTTTATTATAAGAATCGGTAAGCATCGACCATAATTCGCGTCTTAGTAGGGTACGACAGCATCTGACTGATGAGTCCAACTGTCGTACCTGGGCGAAACACAATTTTGGGACCAGAGATCACTCGAAATTATAAATTGAGGTATGTATTTTGCAATTTCACTAGCTCATCAAACTTTGTAGGTAAGTCGGAAATTATTTTCATTTAATTTGCAGTTTTTCATTTTCAGCAAAATTTTATGTTTTATGTGTTGGTTTCATAAATTTTATGAAAAATTCATGCGTTGTATGACTAAAAATAATCAACGATTCATATTTTTTATGAAATAAAACATAAAATAAATGACTGAGATCATATGCTTTAGGTACAATTTTCATAGCATACATGGACATATTCATAATTTGTATGTATAGTACCTACAGAAAATTCACTTTAAATGAAATTCATTCATATAACTTAAGTATACAAACATTGGATTTATGAACATCAGGTACATACATTTTATGAATAATTCATGAGCCGCATGATTCGTTCATACTCGTAGGAAACAATTCATACAAAAATCAATTTTTAAGTATATCATGTACCTTTTAGGTTCAGTGCTCTTCAGAGATAAAGTTGGAGAGACCGAATAATATCGTAAGCCTTAGTTCGTAAGTAAAAGTTCTGTAAGTATTTTGTAAGTTAGTTTTTAAGATTATTAAGTCAGTCGACGCTAAATATCCGTGTTGTACAAATGTTTAATTTAGTAAAAAGTTCAATAAAATATTTTTGTGTATAAAAACTTTAAAAGGAAGTGTTTTTTTTTATTTAAACAATTAACTTCCTCACTATATAAACAAGTCCTTAAACCCGTTTGGACTTATGGCATCCAACTGTGGGGTTGTACAAAGAAAACAATTAATGTTGAAAGTTGAAACCATCCAAAAATTCCAAAACAATGTCCTTCGTGGAATAATAAATGCCCCTTGGTATATAAGAAATAGCGACTTGCATCGTGATCTACAAATAGAAATGGTTACAGAAGTGGTAAGAAAACACGCTGTATCACATAATCAGCGACTGCATAGTCAATCTAACTCCGAGATGGAGACTGTATTAAATGTACGTGGCAATGTACTTAAGTACATTGCTAAGACTAAGAACAACCAAGCCTCATGAGCTGATGGTCTAAATGCGATGGGAAAGTATTAAAACTTTAAACTTCCCCCAATGCGATTTTGTATTTAAGAAATAAAAATCTTTTGTTGATCTTTTATAGATTTGTACTGATAACCCGGTGGTTTTAGTGCCGTACAAGTCCCACACTACTTGGTACCGAATATTACCAATTTTCTTTTGAAGATTTCCACCTGTAGAGAAAAAAAATTAAAAAAAGAAGTATAAGGGCCAGTTTCACAGTGCACACTTAACAAAATAAGTGGCACTTAATTTTCCCATTTTGGCACTTTAGCCGCAGTTTTACTACCTGAGTAAGTGGAACTTAAGTGGCCAACATGGGAGACTTAAGTGTCACTTATTCCGATAAATTTACACTGTGAAATTGGGAATTAGTTTTCCATATTTGGCACTAAAGTGACACTTCACTGTGAAACTGGCCCTAAATAACACAAAGATGAACGAATTTCAACACACACCACTTTTTTCGTTGTCCGCTTCACGTGGAATGCCCCACAAACGAATTTATTACTAAGCTTTGCAATTTCATTAGTTCATCTCCATATAACAGCGAAATAGTTTTACAGAAAACTATTCAATTGAAAAGTTCTTGCTTTTAAAAACTTATTATTTTCTTTTACGTGTGTCTTATACACACCTGCGACAAAAATACTTAGCTAATAAACCTAAAATAAAGTAGATATCAAAAGAAATTTCTACATGCATTGCTGCAGTGATAAAAATATGTTTTGACTCACTCATCTAGCTTTTGAGAAAGTCTATTAACTAAATCTTAACAGACTTTATACTTTCTTAAATTAATTCACATGCAAAATCACTTTTGGAAGAATTTCAAAAAGTTTTGTTTCATGTATGCTTGAGTTTAGTTTAATTTTTTTTTTTGCTTGAGTAGAAGAGAGTTAACTTGAAAGTTTAAATTTTCTAACTTAATAACAGATGCAGCTTCCCATTGGCGCCACCGTGCGCCAATGCCACTGCAACAATATACGTTCTATATACATAAATGCAATAAAGGAAAACTTCTTGCATACTAATTTAGTTTGACTTGTGGGAGCTATCCGATTTGAAGGGTTTCCTTGAAAATGACATCATCCAGTATATAGTCATAACGTAGAAAAAGCTGATATGAGTGGTTTGTTAGTTGGCTGGCTACAGTTGTTCAAATGAATAAATATGTACTTATGTGTTGTACATATATGAGAATTGACAAATATTATTATACCGTTTAATTCCCAACAAGAAACATGCATTGGACATGATGACATAGGCACTATCAAAGTTTTAGAAAAGCAAAAATACTTGTGTGTATTTATAAATAAAATAATTTTTAGTGAATTTAAATAACGTGGTAGTGATAAAAAACTTCAATATGGTGAAACCAGAATTTGAAAAAAAATGAAGGCACATCGGTATAGAAAATTTTTTTTTTAATTTTGCTGACCTAAACATGAAACTAATTAAAATTTTGTCGAATAAACTTTTTTGTTAAAATGTTAAAAAAAATTATTGATAACCCCATTCTTGGGCTCTAAAAGTAAACTTAAACGAAAATTTAATAACTTGAGAAAACAGGTTATATAATAATTCCAAGGGAAAACCATGCACTGAATTTCGATTATCTACCCGTGGTTTAATCCATCTTTTCTAAATGTCTTTATTTCTTTAAGAACAGTGCAAAAAAAAAAAATCAACAACCTTTGAATACATATGTCACTTCAACTACTTTGAGCTTCCAACTAGCAGGTGAAATATATCAAGTGGACACGGTTATAAAAGTACTCTCAGGAAATCATCTCTCAAAACTAAGCAATTGAACTATAGCGATATTAAAATCTCAAAAAATTAACTCTGAAATGGCCAGGCACCCGAGAGTAACTCTCGAGAGTTTACTAGCAAAAGAACTCTCAACTGGAGACGCACCTTTAGAGTGCTTGTGCTTGTTTTTATTGAAACTATTGTGACAAAGAAGTTAGCTAAACAGGGTGAATATTTGAAAGGCGTTTGAGAATTTGAATAAATATTTTTTATCATTTGGTCATTCTTATTTTATATTTTTAATAAATAAAATAATAAAATATTAAAAGATTTTACTAAATTTTATATTACTACGAATAACAGTTATAAAAAAAGTTTTGAAAAATGGCTAAGGACCATCTCTCGCTCATTTTTAATGTTTTCATAAAAACACAGAATTTATTTATTCCGTAAGCGAAATTGTTGGATGTATACGAGTGAGCATTGCGTATTAAAGCACAGCATGACAAACCATGATCCACCTCTCCGCATTCTTACAAAAGAAAAATAAAAACATTCCATGCACTTCTCGTCATCATCAACATCGTTGTGTTGTTCTTCCGTATACAAATTAAACATCACGTTTGCATTTTATACTTAAAATTCACATATTAAAACCCTTCTCTGGAAATATCCGATTCCTGACTGGTTTTATAGCGCGATCATAAAATCCACCGCCTAGGGAGTTCGTTTAACTACTTTTCTAGTCACCTGAAGTTATTACTGGTTCTGCGAACCAATGTATCTTGTGTGCTTCACAACATTTCTGTATACAAAAACAAAAACAAAACAAAAAAAACAAGAAACTAAGGCCAAGGTGAAACTCTTAAGGAAATTTGTGTTTGTATATATATGGCATCAGGGATAAAAACTACAAGAGGATAAACCCTGGACAACATCAGGATATAGGAGTGAATAGTGGTGCAAGTGTAAGTTAATTTCCAACTAAATTGCATACGTTGGGCACTTTCTCGAAGCCAAAATGGATTCGTTGCCTTTGTTTTTTGGGATTTCAATAGCAATAGCAGGAGCTGAAACAGAACCAGAAGCAGCACTATAGCAGCATGTTGATTGCTTCCACTCATTCTGGAGTTTTATATAAGACTCGTAATACTCGTATAGTTTGGTCTTTTACGATCACACCAAATGGTCGCACATGGAACAATATAAAAAACTGAAAGGACTGTGAGTGGTACGTCTTGCAAACGAAGCAACAGAACCACTCCAGCAGGGTTGAAAGTTCGAAAGCAATAACTTTGGAGTCGTCTTTAAATTTATTTTATTCTAGATCCATGTTAAAGAAGGAAACCATAGCTTTACAGCATTTTCTAAGATTCATTCAGTATTATAGGGGTTTCCAATGGATCATTTGGAATTGAAATTTTCTTTATCATTTAAAGTTTTAGTCTATCGTAACTATAGAGTTCTGAATCTTTCTCATTTGATATCTTTAATGTCAATGAACTTTCTATTTATAAATCTCGAAAATGATTGTTGTTAAAAGAAAGAAACTTAATAGCAAAAGATTCAGTGTAAAGTATTTCTGAAGTATAAATAATGAGTTGAAAAGAAAATTATGTTTTTAGAAATCTTTAAGCTGCTTATATTTTTATAATTCTCTTTTCATAATATTCTTAATATCTTAATATTGGTAATTTTATATTTGAAAACTGTCGTAATTACATAAATTCTATAAACATATTTCTTTATTGTTTTGCAAAATCTAATTAAAACTAAAAACTTTACAATTTTGGAAAGTTTTACCAAGAGTACTGATAATGATTATGTAATAGGCCAAAAGTGCACATTTTGCTTTTTTTACATGAACTTTAACAGATTTTTGTGTAGAAATTTACGCAAAAATACAGAGTTTCAAAGCTAAGAATCACACCTAATAATACTTAAATAAATCATAATTTTGGTATTGGTCACTGTGGCGTATACGTACTATTTTTTATACGAAACAACGTTGATGCATTTTGAAAACATATTCGTTTTTCTATATTTTTTTGATAAAATACAGTAATTCATTCACTACTTTTTATATACAAAAATATAAAAACTTTTCACTTATTTTTCAAATGAGCTTCTTGCAATCAAAGTTGTATTTTATCTTTTGATCTTAGAGAAAAAGACTTGAATTTAGTATTTATTATTTAAAATGTTCAAAATTCCAATTGACTTCTCCATGGCTCCTTCTTAAACCATTTTGTCATATTAATACATAATATAACTTAAATTTTCTTTTAAATCTCAATGAAAATATTGAATTATATGTATTTCCATGGTCCATATAAATAAACACAAGTTACAGGCTTTTAAACAAAAGATTAAGTAGACAATTTTTTCGATCTGATAGATTTTTATGAATTTTCATAGTAATAAAAACTCTTGTTTGGTAAAAACAAATTCCGAAAAATAGATATTGTTGTCACCTCATTCAAACTCATTTAGATTTTTCTAAATTCACTTTCTCTTCTTTTGATTAAATATGGTTTGCAGAATCTTCTATACAAATCATTAAGAGAAATCTTATCTAAAATTTATTAATTATGATTTATTAAATAGTTAGTTAGTTAATAGTGGATTAAAAAAAAAATTTAACTCAAAATTTCCAAAACTATTTTGTAGATTTTTATTAAACTTGGCACCAAGCATTATTTTAAGCATTCTATAAGAGAGTTGACACAAAAATCATTTATAAAACCAAAAATAACTATACCACCTGTTTTAAAACCGTTACATGAAAACTTAATTTACACTACTCTTAAAATTTCGATACAAAATATTTCTACTTCGATCTATACCATTTAACAAGATTAAGTTTACGAATAAGCCATTACTTTATTCTACTATACCTTTAAAAGAACATTTTTTGTTGATTCATTATCTGCCTAAATTATTAAAGTAAATTTTTTTTTTGGTTTATAATACATTTTTTTGAAAAATCAAAAATTCGGGTGGATATTTTTTTCTTAGAAGTACATATTAAAAAAATACTGGTGTATACACACTTATTTTTATTTCTTGAAGATTAAACTGCTAACTTAAATTTTTTTAAAACCGCTCTGCATGATTTTAATATTTCATTCTATTTCTATTTATTTTTATTCTCAGTATGACAAATATTATTCTTTACAAGTTATGTTTAAGGTTATAGTATTATGTGAGTAAATAAATATGAACAATTTAGCACCGTGTTGCATATATGACTTACAAGTAAGACTGAAAAATTGTTAAAAATCGATATAATTAGAAAACACAATCGCGATATAAACCATCTGATTTCTTAAACAAATTTCAATTTACGAGAAACAAAATTGGTTGGAGCGGTTTTTAAAAAAAATTTTTATGTATACAATTTTGTAAACATTTAAAAAAAATGATACCTAAGCAATTTCTAAGCATTTATTAATGCGGAGTTAAAAAATTAAAATTAAAAAAAATCATTTAGGTACGCATTTTTGAAATGTCGAATTTTTAAAAAAATAATGAAGAATTTTTTTTTTCAAAATTCACTTTTTTGAAAATATTGGTATGCATTATTACTTACTTACTTAAACTTATAAGAAGTTCTTGTGTACAAAATTTCATCAAAATCGGTCCAACCGATAATGAGATAGTCTAAAACCAAAACAATGGTTCTATGAAAGATACCATTTATTTATTGATTCTTAAGTATGAATTATTTTTCTATTGATACAAATATAATTTTTTTTTTTTAATAGTGACACAAAAATATGGAAACGTGACAGTTTCCACGGTACAGGGAACTTCATATGGGAAATTGCTTCACCTCTAGTGGGAAATAACTTCACTTTTTATATGAAGTTGAAGATCGCTGCATCCGAATTTTTGTTTTCTTTAGACTTGCAGCTCTCGATAAGTATCAATGGTATCGAAAAAATTTTAACATTTAATAATTTTTTTTGCCTAACAACAAATTATAACAAACACAAACACAACTTTTTTTTCTATGTTTAGATGGTGCTCATTTATAACATTTTTATATCCTATATCTATTATTACATTATATTAATGTTCTGTGAAGTCGATTTACATTTCAAGCTACTGTTGTTCTATATAGAACTAAAACACAAATATTTTCATATTAATGAAAAAAAGATATTTTTGCGTTTTTTATTTTTTATTATAACCATTTTGTTATAATTTGTTGTAAGGCAAGAATTAAAGACTCAAGAACATGAAATAAAAAAAAAATAAAAAACATCGCCTCTAGAATTTGGAAAATCTTATTTGTGCATGTAATTTTTTTTTATCTACCATTCGTTGATCCGAAGTTATAAGGGTCCTGTATTTCCTTTTAAGTTTCATGCTCAAAAAGCTCAATAAACAAAATTAAAAAAAATAAGGAACATCGCCCCTATAGAAACGTATGCTCTACATAGTGCATTTTTTTTTTTATAAAACATTTATTATGGCCTAGCTGCACGCCTAAAAAAAATATAACTTAAAAAGTTTAGAAACTCAGTTAAAAAAAAATATAAAGAGGTCCAATTCAAAAATAATAAAGGACATCGCCCCTGGAAAAACTTGCCCTCAACATTTTGGTGTTTAAATTTTTTCAATACCATTGATACTTATCGAGAGCTGCAAGTCTAAAGAAAAAAAAAACTTCGGATGCAGCGATCTTCAACTTCATCTTTTTATGGGTGAAATTTTGTTCCACTATATTTGTGAAAAAATTTCATCTAAAAATTGTGTGAAGTTATTCTTCACCTGTAATTTGAAGATCTGGAATGATATGTACGTGGCGCCGAATGCAAAACAGAAATAAAATTAGCAGTGTATTGAAAACAAAAATTTTACTAATAATAGGTAACAAAAAGTGTGTTGATGTATTGGTGATTTGGTGTATTAAAAAAATGAGAGCTCAATTCTATAAACAATATAAAATATTATAGTATGTACATATACATACATGTAAAATATCAAATTAAATTTTCAAAACAGGTTTTGAAACAAAGATATTAAATTTGTATTAAGATTTAGAGAAAAATTTTAATGGGGCTCTGAACTATGTTTAAGTTTTATGAAAACTGCATTTTCAAAAAAAAAATTATTTTATTATAAAGTAAAAGTTAAAAATTCGCGCGAATGGGAAAAACTTCATCAGTAAAAAGTGAAGTTACTTCCCTGCACCGTTTCCACTCTATTTTATCAAAAACTTCTATGTTTGAAAAGAGAGCGACAAAGTTTAAAAGCATCGGTTTCTTCATGTTTCACCAGAGTGATTTTTGCAAACTTTGGCGCTATTTATCTGTTTGGGCAAAATTTGCAGAGAGTAGAATTAAAGAAAAACTAAATATTTTGTGTCTGTATGTATGTATATAAAAAAGGAAAGAAAACATTATACCTACAACATTAACAAGTATTATAAATGATTAAGTGTCAAATAACATTTGAGTTATAACTACATAATATAAAACCAGTACACTATACAAAATCATTTCACTTATCATCATCATAATCCATAAAGCAAACGGGACCAACAAACAAATATAATTGAACATTAAAGGCCGTTGACTTGACTTTTATTAGCAAGTCGTGGGCAAGCACCCATCATAGGTATTGCTTTCAAGGAAATCCTCGACAAATTTGTTATGTTTCTTGAATTATTTATATGTATACATAATAATATGTACATATGTAACCACTCTATATCTTACTCAAGATGTAAAAACAAAACAAAGGTCAGTGACTTGCCTATAGATTATCCACCGTATCAAATGAACTTTATAACAGCGTCATCTTTATAAATGAATTTTTTTTTTTGATTTTTAGAACTTCGTTTGCTGATGAGGTTTATTTTTTTGTTCCAAACACCCACATTTAATGTGGCAAAATAAATTGTATCTCTTTTTATTTATCTACATGACAAATATCATCAATTTGTGAATTTGTATAGAAGTTAAACAAAAAGTTGATAACACACACCGCATCAGTGCCTCAATCTTCCTGAACCAAAACTTTAATAAGCCCAACAACAAGAACATAAAACAAAATTCAGATAAAATGGCTTAGTAATCTGCGGTGAAAAGAAGTTAAAATAAGCTTACAAAACAATTTGTCCAGGCATTTCGCAATTAAAAACAATACCCACCTCGTAATTCACTGTGGTCGTGTATTTTTTTATCGTTTTGTGTCTTCTTCTCTCTTTCCACAGGTCTCATTTCAAATTCCTTGTCTAGCTATAAATTCACCAAAATCCTTAAATTGTCCTAAAATATAAAACAAAAAAAAATGGAACCTAACCTTATACGAAAACAACGGCTAAAGCATCGAAAAAAAAACACACATAAAAAAAAGATACCAATGGCCTTTTGGAAAACGGAGAGGAGCATACCAAGATGAAAAATGTAGGTATTCGAATTCGCTGCTCTATATTGTATACTGGCCACCACCAGAGGACATAGGAAAACCACAATTTGTTTTGTAGCGCTGCTAGGTGAATAGTGTCACCACATTCGCTTTTATGGTTTCACAAATTGCAACATTAATTTTCAAGATGAATGGATGCCGTTTGCTCGCGCCTATTAATGGTCAAAATATCAACTACAGACATATGCACATCTGCACACACATACACTAACACTTACCTAACACAAATACAGAGCGACACAATCAAAACAGATGTCCGACAGGCCAGAAAAGTAGAAGTTTATATGTTGATGTTACGTATGTACACATCCTGTACACTTTCTGGACCATTCATTTGACCACAGTAACAGCCAAAAGGGATCTTAGAGCACATTTTGTTTTTGAGAAAAACAATACTTCACATTCGTGGGACCTTGTACGTTTATAGTTTCCAAGCAGTGTCATCCAAACTTTCATATAAAGAATCACATTTACTTGCACACCATTTAACCAGACAAGAACCCGCTCCAGCTGAAAT
Organism: Epistrophe grossulariae; assembly: GCA_929447395.1. Classification (NCBI taxonomy): domain Eukaryota; kingdom Metazoa; phylum Arthropoda; class Insecta; order Diptera; family Syrphidae; genus Epistrophe; species Epistrophe grossulariae. Next base: position 130,775,958 of record OV839567.1, read on the forward strand.
ACACATACTCACTATATGCTCTCCCAGGGCGTAATTAAAAAAATTGGACAAATTTATGTTTTGTAATACTCGTAGCCAGGAAATGTACATATGTCGTCCTTCTATGGAATAATAGGTACATATATGTTTATAATCTCAATCTGTCATTTAAGTTCAACTCTTTGTGTACGAGAATTTTTTGTTTTCCACGAATGAAAAATAATAGCAATGAAATTCATGAAATATTAATTTACCCTCGTTTGATTTTTTGGCAACTGTCCAGTTTTTTTTTTATAGGAGTTGAACATAATATGGCAGATCAATTACAAATTTGAAGTTATGCCAGTTAACAAGATTAAAATTTCAATATCATCAGTATACTTTGACTCTGAGGAACAAAAAATAGTCAGACAAAATCCCAAAAACCCAAAAATTCGGGAAATTAAAAAAAACCGAAAAACCCAAAATCAAGATAACCTGAAATCCAGAAATCCCTCATCCTGAAAACCCAAATCAATTTTATATAATTTTTTGGGATTTTACTTCGGGATGATAAGATTTTTGGGATTTTGGGAGTTTTCTAGATTTTGGGATTTCTGAATTTTTGGTTTTTGATAGATTGTGGGTTTTTGAGATTTTGGTTTTCGGGATTCTGAACCCAACCTTGAAGGAAGAAGTGCATTTTCAAAATTTAAATTAATAGCCCAGTCTATAAAGCCACCAAAAAAATAGATGTTTTTATCACAAAATGAACATTTTTTTAACTAAGCCACCGCCCCCTATATAGAGGAAGTAAAACTCCTTCGATTAGTTCATTTCGAAAACGGTTATTTATATTAAAAAAATGTATATTAATGTTTTTTGTACGAAATTTTTTAAGTTACAAATTAGTTCTTCACATTTTTTTCTGTAAAACTATAGCATTTGGGAGTTATTTATGAAAAACCATTTTGGGGGGGCCTTCAACCCCCTTAAAATTGTTAGTGGTTCTCATATCGATGGAGGCTTTTGACAGTTTTTTAAGAACACATAGAGGAGGCTAAAATCCAGGCTTCTGGCGATTTTTTCCGAGTCAAATACTTAATTGACTTGACTATAAGTTCGAAATAAACTTTTAAATTTTTGTGACAGGAAAACTAAATATTTCAAAAACGACTATATCAGTGTCAGTTTTTTTGACTCGATTTATATCTAATTATGATTGTTTTTAACAATATTTTTAAATAAGATTTAAATTAAGTGATAATTAATAAATACAAATATATAAATACTCACCGAAGCGATAGCAGAAACTCTCGTCCCTTTGTTTAATATATTTACCTAAAAATTTGAGATGTCAGGTATCTCATTAAAATGATACTATAAGTCCCACTTTCCACAGACATAAATATGAAATTTAAAATTCAATGTGAAATTAAATTTCCAATATTGTAAAATTAAAAGAAAAAAATAATTGAAACGCTAACTGTTACACTTTTTATTTAATAAAGACTTTTTACTGAACAGTGAAAATCGCAACAATTCTTTAGAAAAAATGATTTTTTTGATACATTTTTTCCCAATATGCACAGCATATCCATCAGTTGATGACAGAGTTACAAATTATACATAATAAAATTCCTAGTCTCATTCTCAAATAAATAAAAGTAAAAAAGAAAGCAATAAATGATCAAATATTTTTTATTGACAAAAAGAATTTGTCTTTGCAGGTGTAAATTGGAAAGAACTCTATTGAAAATCGATGTATTGCAGTTTACGTTTTAATACTTTTTTTAATAACTTTCCAAGTAAATAAACATTGTAATAACAATTTAATATGAAGCAAGGACAGGGTGATCCTTGTTTTTATTTTTTTTTATTTTTATGCTCCAAGATGCTATATTAATATTATAATAATTTTAACTATAATAATAAATCTTTTTTTTTTTATTTATTAAAAAACACTCCAACTTTCAAGCTTTTATAGTATTTTTTCCTATGACACATACGATAATTATTTTGGCTGAACAGATTTTTTATGGAAAAATGAGGTTGGGGTCATTATTCTGTAAGTACCAAAATTCGGTTTCCAAAATTCTGTATTTTAAAATTCTGTAAATCTATTCTGTAATTCCAAAATTTTGAAAACCCAAAATTAATATTTTAAAATTTTGTAAAACCACAATTATGTATTTCAAAATTTTGTGTTCCAAAATTCTGTATTTCAAAATTGTGCGCACTTTGTTTAATTATCAAAACAAATTTTCTTCTATAATTTTTAAATTCAGCATTTGGAGTTCAGAATAAAATTTGTATGTATACTTAGAGTAAATTCGGGTAATGTGGACCACTCGGCTAGTATGGACCACCAGCTTATCTCGCCTCACAGAAATGCAATCGAGGTGAATATTGGTTGCTTATTAGGGGATTTCCCGAGTATTTTTGGTGTAATTTTGAGAGTGTATGGTTCCCTTTCATCGCATTCCATTACGGCACATGTCATTTCCTTCATTTCTGCTATTAATTTTCGCAGTAATTTCATTTCGTGATATACCAAGGGAAGTTCGCGCTTCGTCAAAAACGTTTGCTTTTTTTTCAGCCACGACATAAAAGATTTCATGTATGCAAAGTTTATTGTATAGCTATGTTTTTTGAGTAAATACTGGAAAAACACAAGCCAGAGATTTAAAAAAAATTAAGAAGATAAATCAAAATGAAATGAAATGATTTTCAAGACCCAGAAACCTCTTAAATTGAAATATCTTAAGTGATGTCAATTTTTATTAGGTAATAAAAATGTAATATGAAGTTAAAAAAAAGTTCTTTTATATCTTTCCTTTAACCGGACAGTTCTCATAACCCGACAAAAATTGGGTGACCATGAGTGTCCGCTTATTAGAGCATTCACTGTATAATAAAGATGAATGAATTTTAAGACCCACCACCTTTTTCGCTGTCCGCTTCAAGTGAAATCCTCAAAGACATTTGAAAAGGTAAAATTACTTGACAATCTGCAAGGCAGCCATAATAGAATATATCCATACCTACGTCCTACATAGTAAGTTGAAGATTTTGTTTTCTGAATTTTATAGTAAAAATCAAATCACTCATGCAAATATCCTCTCATAACAGTCTTTTCTATCCTGACTAGTGAGCCCGATAGCCATTGGATCTGTTATTCCTCCGTTCGTTTTTTTGGCGGTACCTGAAGTTTATACATATACAATACACACATACATACATTAACATTTAATACATTTATTTTATTTATTATTTTTTTATCACAATTTTTTTCTTGAAAAATTATCTTCAGCCATTGACACCATATTGGTCGTCTCCACCATGTGCATCCGATGGTCGATTTCTGCTATCATCACCATGTATATATGTATTTATGTACTGTATATGTATGATCATTTGCAAGCAAGGCTCTTTCTTCTCTGTCCAAATATAAGCAACATTGGGAAGAAATTGGAACGTTTTCGATATCTTGACTTAATGCCTTAGACAGATAGTGGCATCAGAATTTAGCCTGCTGCAATTGGCCCATATGGCAGATAAATTTTCAGATGGGATTTGAAGATGTTGTATAAGAAGAATCTCTACTATGCTCTTGCAGGACACTGAACAGTGAACATTCGAAAAAGAAAGACAGGGAAGGACCTTGAGTTTGTTGACAAAAAAAAGGGCGCAGGCGCAAAAAATTCAACAATCTTTCAGTTATGTTTCAGGATCTATCGTAAAAATCTTATGTAAAATTTTTTTCTTCGACTGCAAAACTTTTCAATAAACCACTTAAAATTTTGTCAGTTAATCATAGTGTAATATAACAATTGTATTGTTTAAAAAAATATATATCTATGGGAAAGTTGTCAAGAATAAAATTTGGCCAATAAGATCGATCTTTTTTCTTTTTTTTTAATGTAAAATTTTTTTTCTTGTCGAACAATATTTTCGCGGTGATGTTATTTTAATTTTATATTTTTAATTTTTCTTCTATTTTGTCGATCCTTCAGAGGATTATACGTAAATTGTTCCCATATTAAAAATTTTAAATGATTTTCCAACATTTTGATACATTTTTGAATATGATGGGATATTTCACCCCAAAGTATTTTAATATGGCCATGAAAGTTGGTCATGTGTTAGGGTTGAACCGACCGCGACGACAATAGGGCGAAAAAATTCATGGGCCCTTTCACAATTTTTTTTCATTTTTCCAAACAATCTGATCCTGGTCATTTGCTATATATGAGCAAGAGAATTGTATACACCACATAGCGCCACTACAAAACTATTCATGTGGCTAGGGAGCAGCTATATCTAGTATTAGAACAATTTTAAGAAGAAAATTTCTCTTATGTCTACTTCATGGGATCCTGGATCCGGTGTATTTTATTGCTTAATTTTCTCTCAAGGATTCTAACATAAACTCGGGGTGTTCGCATTTATATCTACCTACATATACCTTTGTACATATCTATACTTAATATAATATACACGTGTCGTGTGCGTTTTTAACGTTTACCGAAGCTAAGAAAGTAGGTATAGATATGTATATACTTGTGTGTTTATTATAATGCATCGTTTTATGTATAGGTAAACAAACATTAGATTTATTTGCGATCTAGTTTAGAGTTTAGACGACACGTTTTTCAGCATCATCGCCATTGAGATATTGCAATAATTGCGGACATGAAATTTCAGTTAGAGCTGTGTGTATATGAGATACTCTAGAGACCATCCGGTAAGACTATTTTATATAAAAATACCCCTATAACCTAGAACAAGGAGTTATTATGCTTGAGATGTTTTCTATGTTTATATACCTTACGACAAACCATATTGTGCAAGTGTATATATTTCAAAGAAAAATAATATACAGCTGCGAATATATTTAACGTACCTAATAGAGATTAATCGGTACCATGTTCATAACTATTTCATATTGTTTATTGTTTCAAGATGTGACTTTTAACTTTTCATGTATAGAATTGTAAACTCAAAAAACTTACCAAGATCGAAAGAATATTTTGTTTTTTTTTTCTAGAGGAACTATAAGTTATTTTACAGTCATAGGAAAATAGAAGAATTTGACTAAAACTGCAAGCAACAGATATTGTGACCATATTTAGTTTTGACCGGGAGATGTCTCTCTTCGCATATAATAGTCCTTACCAGTTGGTTTGGATGGTTGAACAATGCACCAGGTTGCTCGTCAGTTTTTCTTGCTCAAAAAGGAGTCCTGTGCAGATCCGCAGAATTTTCCTCTCAAAGGCTCCAAGCTTTTTCACGCTGGTTTTGGAAATGATGAACCATACTGGGAAACAGTATGTGCTGATGGGTCTGATAAGTTATTTGTACCGAAGCAACTGTGTCCATTCCTTATTAGGGAATGGATGAGATTGAAAGCGTAATTCTACTTTTTGAGGATGGCCGTTGCATGTGGGCTGAAACGCTTAAGTTTATAGTCTATTAATGTGCGCATTCGAATGATTTTCTCGATTATAATCGATTCAAGCAACATCTCGAGATATCTCGATTCTTCACTTGAATCATTCCAATGAGTTATCATACCGATTATACCTACCCACTTACTATTCTAACTTGTAAGTTGCAGTGAGAACTTGAACTCGAACAGAACTCGAGAACTCGAGAAATGAGAACGAAATAGGAGCAAGAGACAGATAAATAGACATAATCGAGAACTCGAGAGTCGAGACATTGATTGTTTGTGTAAGTTAACCCAGTGATGCCAGACTTTAATGCCGGTTTTCCCACTGTGATACTCAAAAATTCCCTTTTTTCCCACGCCTTTGTTATAAATATCCCACAATTCTCATACGAAAAAAATAAATAAAAAAAAAACACATGTATTTAATTGTTCTTTATTCAGTTTTTGTAAAACATTAAAAATGTACATTGAGTGCATGAATTGAAGCAATTGCACAGAAAACAAATTAAAAGCAAATAAATCAATACGAATAACAGAAATAAACCCAATAAAACTAAAATGTTATTTTTTCGCACGCAGTTAATGGTCGGGGAAATTATTTGTTTTGTAAGCGAAAAAAAGAGTGAAGACTTCTCCAAATACTGCAGAACAAATACCAGAATGCCAGTAGAGTCTTCGTTAATGATTTATGTCATTTTTCATTTGGCAGCGTACTAAGCAAAATTAGCCAAATGCAAAAATGAAAATGAACGCATTCATATATTAAGAAAGAAAATGTTTTATTTGATCAAGGTTGAATACAATTTTTTCTTAATTAAAAGAATGAGCAACTTAATAAAAAAAATTTACTCAATGTAAAATCCCTTTTTTTGTACTATGAGGTTCGAAAAATCTCTTTTTCCCTTTTAGATTATTTTAGACATGAAAGTCCGATAAAAAGTGATGAATCCCACGATTTGCCATCGATGGGTTAACCACTTGAGTCAACGCAGTGAGAAGTACGCAGAACTAACGAAATAAAGAGCCATACATTTTTCCTAAGCAGAAAATAAATTGTTCGTATTATTTTCTGAGGTTTTTTTTAATCCATCGTCATCGTAGCCATCCTGTGATGGAATTTGACATTGTATGGCTTGACAGAAAGGTGACAACCAATATTTTGAGGCATAGAGAATATTTCAGTCCAAATGGACTGCAATAAAAAAGCAAACAAGGGAAATAAATTTTATATTACCTTTGCAAAAATCAAAAATTTAATTTTTAAAATGTAGAATGTATTGAATTATATTTTTTATTTATCAAACAAAGCGAATCTACATACTTAAATTTTAAAGGTTTATTATTCCAATTTTTTACTATTTCATATCTCGAATGATTATTTGATTATTGGAATCACTCGAATACTAATGTCTCGATTATTCAAATCATTTGATTATGCCCATCACTAGTTTATACCCAGGTATTTTATTTTTGGATTCGTTGTCAGTTGCGATCCGTAGATCTATGGCAGCTTGCAGCTGAGCAAGCGTATCGTCTTTTGAAACAAACCAATTCAGATTTGGTGGAGCTGATTTTAATACCACATTTTTCGTAGTATTTCCAAAGACGTCTCGAACGTCCTCTTCTATCTCTTCGGTAGAATGATCGTGGATAATAATTTCGCGTATTTCTGTAGAGAATAGAGATACGGTCCAAGCTTTGATCCTTGAGCAACTCACGTTCTGATGGTTTTGGTTATCGAATGGCTGTTTTCAATCTGAACGAAAAGGGACCTGGAATTAAGAAAACTGAAAATAATTTTAATAAGTGAAGCTGAAAAATTAAAAAGGGTTAGTTTGTATTTTAGTCCCCATATGCAAATGCTATTAAATGCTTTCTTTTGTTAAATGGTCTACAGGTCAAATGAAACAAGTTGTTTTTTCTTACGTTACGACGTTTCGTCCACGGCTATGGACTTCATCAGGTGTAAACAAAAGATTTCTGTATTTGCATTGATAAATGAGGCGCTCAGCGCCAAAACGGCCTAACCCACATTTCCAAAAAAAAAATTAACTAAATACGCAGATCGAACCACAATTCAATCATTTATATATTATAAAAAAAACCGAAGCCCTATGTAGAATAGTTTTGTTATTATTGCGGAAAAATGTTTGTAATGCATAAAAAAACATCAAAAAGGCTTGAAGATAAAATGGCTTAGATGCTAAGATGAAATATAATTATCAAAAAAAAACTTTGCATAAGTTAAGCCAACAGTACACAGTGACTCTTTAAATAACTAATTATTTCAAACAAGAACAATAAACAATTTTTTATTTGACTTCTAATGGAAATTTAAAAAAAAAATTGTTTCAGATAAGCTTCTCTTTAAACTCATTTATCGCAGTTCGAAAATTTTGGGGTTAGGCCGTTTTGGCGCTGAGCGCCTCAAATATAAATTACAAGATTCTTACAAACATTACAAATCAATTATAAAGGAAAAGGTCACTTAAATCATATTAATAATTAAATGCTTTCTCTATATCCAGGAAGCATTCAACAATATCGTTTTGAAACCTATAGGAACGGATGAAGGGTAGAATGGGTTTGATTCACAGCCTATGCCACCTAAAAACAAAAATGTCTTTCGGGGAATTGACAAATCCTTCAAGAGTATCTCTTGATATGATAAAACTGTTTATCACCATAGCCGTTCGGATTCGGCAAAAAATTGTAGGTCCCCTTCATTCCTACCAATAACACTCACTCAGAAATGGTTGAGAGTTGTAAGTCACTAGGCTATGGTTCTACATAAGCTGTAGCGCCACTTGTTTTATTTTTATTTATTTATGACGCAGTTGTTCAGCAGGATCCGCAAGGAACAGCATCATGACTTGGAGAAACTTCCTTAAGATCTATTTAGTCCGGATGATTTTTTAAGTCGTCCACTATGGATTAGCTCAGTTAATTCTTAAGGGTTTGTGAAACTTCTGTTGGGCTCGGGATCACTGGCAGGGTTATCATCGTTTAAGAGGGTACTTTCAGTGTCTGTTTGTTGCAGCGACTGTATTGTTTATTTGACTTCCTCGAGGAATGCATGGGGTTAGGTGGATTTGGCACAAAATTTCCTTCGAAATATTTCACAAATGCTTCCACTTTATACTGAACAATCATGACTTCCCCTTGCTTGATGCTAATTCTTTCTGGCATTTTTGTCTTTTACTTCCTCGAGGAATGCATGAGGTTAGGTGGATTTGGCATAAAATTTCCTTCGAAATATTTCACAAATGCTTCCACTTTATGCTGAACAATAATGACTTCCCCTTGCTTGATGCAAATTCTTTCTGGCATTTTTGTCTTTTACCAATATAATTTATTGACTGTTGATTTCCTTTGCTTGAATTCATCGGGTCCGTTTTTGATGTTTTCCAAACTTTTTGTGGAACTGGTTGTTATTATAATGTTGAACACCATTCTTTAACATAACATGCGTGCACTGTAGTTTGCTAATTTGTATTCTTAGAAATCGCTTCCGCAGTCGCTGTAGATTAAACATCTTTATAATCCTAATGATGCTGTTATCTGTCCCTCGAAGTATTGGTCTCTTTTGTTCGTCCAAGGCGTTGGTTATGGTGAGATCCATTTATGACTTCCTTTATTTCATTGTTGGTGAGGTTTCTGTTGGCATCCAGCATACCTATTGTCTCCTCAATTTATACTTGTAATCGTTCGATATCCAGGTACTTATGTAGTTGATGTAATGCTGGCTCACTTCTGGATGCATTGCAGTAAACCCTTGATGCATTTTGATGTTAGGTTTCACTGACTCGTGATCTCCATCTGGCATGTGTAGTTCGGCAGTTCTAGAACTATGTTGATAAAGTTGGATCATATCAGGAAGAAGGCTAGCTAGGGTGGGGTTCTTGGGAAAGTTGGTTTCGGTTACGAGACTACTACGAATGAGTGGTGCTCGAACTTTTCATCCAATTTTGAATTGTTTAAATGTCTTACATGTCTTTAAATGTCTTTAAATGTCTTATGTCTTCTTGTGAACTATAAAGATTAAGAAATAAATTCAATTATTTATTTTGAAATTTAATTTGGGTATTGGTTTCGAAGAATAATACTTCTTTACAGATTAAAACTATATAATTTAATAAGATATTGGAAGTAATTGATATATTAGCTGTTTTTTATTTTCCCCCAGATTCAATCCAGATCAGATCATGAAAATAAAACAATCCAGGATCTCAGTGACAACTTATATACCCAACTCTTTTTTTCCTTTTACATTTTTTTATTTCTATACATCCCTTTGCCTTTTTTCTCTACACTGCTGACGAAATTTACAAATTAAGGGTGTGTGTTCAAAATGGATTTGGAAATCGTAATTCAAAACAAAGTTGGATCTTGTATTGTTTTTGTAGTACATGTATTTTCGTAAGCAAATCCAATCTGGTTCGGATCTGAGGTAAAATAAAACACAGCTATAGTATCAATTAATTGAAATCACTTTGAACTAACTCCCTAAACACCCAACCATTGCAAAGCATAGATACACTTCCTGGGTTTTAGCTTTTGTTTTAATCCGAAGTTCTTCGAAACCTTTTGAACAATTTTTAATCTATTTTGTTGTTTGATTCAATGCTTTCAATATATGAAGAGTATGTATTCCCTAAAAGTAGTACAAGTATAATATGTTTTTCAAAACTATATATACCTATAAAACTATCAGAAAACTGATATACATATATGAAAACATTCCATTAAAGTAGACAAAAATAACCCTAAGAAATATTTGTAATCCTTTGTTATTTTAGAAACTTGGAATTAGTGAATCTCAATCAAAATATATCAATATACATTTACTTTCAGCTTAGTGTTTTACGTAAATACATATTACATATATGTATATAAAATTCCAACCTGAGGCCAAAGGTTCAACTTAGTCTTAAATAATTTACCATCAACAAATATTTTCAAAAGTCCATAAACAGCATACCAAAACAACAAAAAGAAGAACTTTATATATTCAATCGCTTCAAAATAATTACAAATAATTTTCGTTAAAGGCCATTGTTCTATACTGTTTACTTTCTTGTCGAGATCCTTCTTCATCTTCATCTTCATTCCTTTGGGAAAAATATAATATGCCTTTATTTACCAAAATTTAAGTCATAATCGGAATTCATAAAATTTTATCTTAAATTTAAGCAATCATCTTTGGAATTCGGGAATGAATAAAATTTTACTTTCTCTTAGTTTTGTAATCGTTTGCCTAAGGTCAGGAACATAAAGACATCAAAACTCGTGTGAGCAACTATATATATACATAATACATATATATACAACGATGAAATGGAGGTTTTCAAAAGAAAAGTCCTGTAAATTAAGTTAAAACAGTTTTGCACACCCAAACGAGAAAGTATCTGAAATTTGAAATTCCTTATTTTCATCCTCAAAAACCATTTGGAAAGAATTTACAAAAGGCCAACTTCGCAGAGTATGCCTTGGGAATGTTTACCAAGGACAAATCCATTGGATTCTATAAAGTGGCCAGAACCATAATCCTTCCTCAAATAAAAGCTTCGTCCATCTTCTGACTCTGAGACCCTCACAATAATGTTTCCAATCCCCCTTATATTGCCTGCCAATATTTGCCACATTATTCGGAGGGATAAAAGCGGGTTGGGGAAAGATATGGCAGCATTAACCGTGGCAACGTGACCGTGGGACAAGAGAAATATTTAAATTCAATATATGCAGGAATTTCTGTGTTTTCTCTTTGCACATCATGCCGAAAGAAGATGTTAAAAAGCTGGTGATATAGACTATATGTAGTGTTAAAGTCAGACAAGAGCGGGATAATATCAGAAGACGAAAGGAATATATTATGTATGTACATATATCTATGTGTATATACAAACTGAATATACATAGAATGCTAAAACCAATGATTGTCATTCAACTTTTCAACTTTCTGACCTCATTCAATATAGGGAGGAAGAATTACGTTCATTAGCTTTTGACTTAAGCTCATTCATCATGGATTGTAAAAAATATATCTACGGGAAGGAAAAGATAATCATTGATGGAACTGCAACTGGATACAGGATAGAAGTAAAACTTTGTAACGGAAACGAATCTCACCTGTTTTTTTTTTATTTTTTTTATTTTAAAGTAGGTCACTTGCAATACACTATTTGAGTTAGAACAGTGACCAGCATCATATTTCTTATAACCAAAACTGAATGCGGTTTAATCAAGCAGTGTGGGTAACAAGAGCATAAATTTACTATTTATTGTTATATTTTCCTCAAATTTGGACTTATATTTTAAACAATGTGTGGGTCCATTTAACTTACTAAAGAGCCAATATTTAGTCAAATAAGAAAAAAATGAGATATTTAATCTTCAATTTGTATGTATAATACCTACCTACATTATATCGAAGTTACACGAACACACATTCCGATAAATTTTGGGATTGGCCCTTAATTTTTTTTCAAAATGCATCATTATTTAATTTTTTCGCACTTCAGATTCACACTGTTTACCCCGCAATTTGCATACAGGACTTCAACCTACACACTTAGCACTTTGCACTATGAACATCGCACTCCCCACTTCATTCATCACTTCGCATTCACCATTTCACACTCATCACTTCGCATTCATCACTTCGGACTCATAACTACGCACTAATCACTACGCACTCAACACTTAAGGCTCATCACTTCCCATGCATCACTTCGGACTCATCCCTTCGCACTCATAGCTTCGCACTCATCACTTCAAACTCATCATTTCGCACTCAACACTTCGGCCTCGTGACTAAACAATCACCACTTCACACTCATCATTTCGCATGCAGCAATTCGAATTAATTAATTGTTCGCAATCATCACTTCGCACTCACAGGATCCCACTCATCAATTCATACTAATCACTTCACACTCACCACTTCCCACTCATAACTTCGCGCTCATCACTTCAGACTCATCACTTCACAACTTATCACTTCCCACCCATTACAATTCCCACTCATCATTTCACATTCACCATTTCACACTCATCACCTCGGCCTCATGACTAAACACTCACCACTTCACACTTATCATTTCGCATTCACCATTTCACACTAAGTACTTCGCACTAAACTGTTCGCAATCATCACATCGCACTCATCACTTCGCACTCACCACATCGCACTCACCACTTCGCACTTATCACTTCACACTCACCACTTCGCGCACTCATCACTACAGACTTATCACTTGGCACTCATCACTTCGCACCAATTATTCTAACTCATCATTTCGCATTCATTTCGCACCCATTACTTCGCATTTACCATTTCAAATTCATCACTTCGCACTCATATTTTCGCACTCATCACTTCGCATTCATCACTTTGCACTCATCAATTCGCACTTATTACTCATTACGTCCCACTAATTACTTTACACTCATCACTGCGCACTTTGAAAACTTATCACTTCTTAAGTTTTTAAATGTATATGACACGAAGTGTCACTCACTCCATGCGACTCATTTGGACTATCAAACTTGGCAAGAAATAAAACTTAAATTTGATGAGAGAAAGATATACCCCCGACTTGAAAGAGAATATAGAAAATAAGCCGTAACATAAACTTAACAAGAAATACTAGCCTGAAGTCCTAAAATGATACTAAGTGACTCTTAGAATATTTTATTTGAAGACCAATTATTTAAAAATTTATTAAATTTGTAGAAACTTCTGGAACGCTTTAAGCTTCGGCCTACACAAAGCTCTTGTTATGAATTTTTTTTGTATTTAATTTTCATCCGTGCGTTGTTTAAAAAGTTGTTCTTATCTTGATCGGTCCCATTTTTTTTTTCTATAAAGTGATAAATATAAAAGTTTTTTTATTATATTATGTGTAATAAAAAAAGCCATCCTTTCGATCTCTAGAATATAGAAAATTGACATGAGAGTGTTAACAGAAATCTTCTTCTTTACAAAAATAGAAAGTTTTTTCGCTTCACAAAATATCTGTATTAAATATGTACCCTTATAGAAAATATACATTAATACTCATTCCAAAGACATCGATTAGGATAGAAGTTTAATACACTCTGTCGGATGTTACATCAGGATAAATTATAATTCTCACATCCGAAGTTTGCCCCATTTCTCATGTGATGTAGCAATTCATGCATGCAAGAGCACGAAGAAAAGGAAATTGTAGAATGTGCGAGCATCTATGTATACAAGGGGATGTAAGCTATAGTAAAATGGCCAGGGGCAGGGGTCGATGCTGGAGAGAGGGAGAGGGCGAGAGAAAGGGAGGGAGGTATATTAAGGCCAATAACATTGTTGGCAGTTTGGCAGCGATGAATTGAACTCCCAACGGAGAGGAAGTGAAGTGAAATGCATCAATCGAAGTCGTTAATCAACGATGCCTGTCATTTAAAGTGCACTATCATTAAAGGCGCATTGTCATTTCACTAATTTATCAATAATTCTTCGAAGGGGTGAAGCAAACAAAAAACTAAAAAACGTTCAAAATTAAATAAGAGATAAAATCATTTTGAGGAAGACTTGTAGAAGGTTAAATCTACATAAACGACAAAGTGAGCATGAGCAAAGCGTACATATTTCTAAAGGCATAGAAAAAAATGCGAATAAGATTGAGTTACTGTTATGACTTACCACGGCTATGCAAAGGTGAAAAAGTTTTTAGTTATTACATAGCCGTGTTTTGGCTTAGTGAATTTAAAAAAAAAAACAAGAATTCTACTACTTTTATCAAGTAAAATTTGACTGGAGAAAGAAGTTATATAAATGCCAGTAGTTTTTTTGATGTTGTATCTCTTGTTAAAATTTTGACTGATTGGGTGCAGTTTCTCACCAAAACACGCCTTTTAACTTATAATATAAAACATTTCAAACTTAAAATATTTAAAAATGAATTAAATTCATTTCATAATATAGGGAGTGTTTTTTGTGTTTTCTTGATTTTCATTTGTGTGCCAGTTTTGTTTTAATGATACCTAAATTAAAAAACGTTTACCAAAATTGAGATTGAGCCCCCTCCCCCAAAAGAAATCCTACGTACGCCAGTGCAAGAGATTTTGTCCCGTCAACGACTCGTTTTTAGTGAATTAATCCCTACTCTTTTTAAGTTCAGATTAATGATATGACAGATAATACTTTACGTGATTCAGGCTTGGGCGTCTTAGCTCACTTCAAAGAGCGCTCAGCTTAGTTCAAAAATATTTATTGAACTAGTTCCTTCTTCTAGTTCACTAGTTCAATACAATCTACATCGTAAAAATTAAATTTTGTATTCTTACAAAGGTAATATAAAATTTATTTCCCTTGTTTGCTTTTTTAGTGCAGCCCATTTGGAACGAAATATTCTCTATATGCTTCAAAATATAATTTATCCCATATCTGTCAAATTGCATCACAGGATGGATATTATACGAAAGCGATAAATAATAAAAATCACTGAAAAATATGAAAAACTTCGATTTTTTTTGTATGGCAATCTGTTGGCATTTGGAACGAAATATTCTCTATGCCTCAAAGTATAGGTTATCACCTACCTGTCAAGCCATCAGCTGTCAATTTCCATTGAAGGATGGCTACGATGACGATGGATTAAAAAAATTCTGAAAAATACGAAAAATTTTGAATTTTATTTTCTGCTCCGAAAAAATCAGATAATCAGATTATTTGGTGCAATTTTTCTCGGAAATGCTGCCAATACGTACTGGCAAACGAACGTATTTGTTATCACCTCCACCTGGGCTACTTGTTACAATAATAATTTTCCATTCGGTTGACAAAAATCTTTTGTTTTTTTCTCAATTTTCTCAAATACCAAGGGACATTTATATAACAATTTGTTTTTAATGTGTTTGACTGAAAATTGCTAAAACCAGCCTGATTTTTCCGAAAAACTACAAATATGCTTCTAATAATGCCTTTTGACGATTAAGAAAGAAAATTGTGCAACTAAATTTTTTCCCGGTCAAATGTTAATTCCGACTGGGCTATTAGATTCCTGATTTCGAATTTCGGCTTGTCCTAATCAGTACGGTTCCAGAGAATACTTGAAAGTGTTGTACAATGATTAAATAATCAATTATGTTTGAAATTCTAGTGGAAGACCTTGATAACTATCAATACAAAATAAAAATCTCCAAATGAGTTTTATTTTTTTCTCTTAGCAATAAGTTGTCACCGGTTGACGAAAACCCATAAAAAATAGAAATAAAAGTTTCTCTCTGAGAGAAACCGAAAAAAAAAAATACTTTTAAGTAAACTGTTTATTAAGGGAGGTTTGCTGATACTACACATAACGATTTAAGTTGAACTTAATTTCTTAAGTATCATTTTATGATATGGAAAACGTACCCCTTCAGAATTTAAGTTCAACTTAAATCGTTATGTGTAGTATCAGCAAACGGGCGTAAGTGATCATTTTTGAAAATCTCAACAAGTGAGAGTTATTTAAGAGACCTTTCAAAAGGTTGAATTTTACTTTCGATCTCTGAAAAAAACTAATGATTTAACATTGTTAAGAATCAACAAATCAATTGCGGACTTTGGTCCAATTTGTGAACTAGAAGTTGGTACTCAATAAGCAGCAAATATAATGAAAAAGCCGTTCACCTTAGATTGAAAGAAAAATGGTATGATTATTCGTGTTAAAAGTTAAGAACTAAATTCTTGACGCTTCATAACCTTTTATAAGGAAATAAGATTTAGCTACTATCAATTTAGAATACCTACGTATTTAGAAGTCAAGAATCGTTATAAACGCGTTTGTGACGAAAAGAAGAGGGCTGGCTCCAAGTTTAACCTGCGAGTTCAAAACGCGATTTGAAAAAGCTTATAGAATTTTCATTTTCAATTCTATAAGCTTTTTCAAAAGCTTATAGAATTTTCATTTTCAATTCTATAAGCTTTTTCAAATCGCGTTTTGAAGCGAGTTCAAAACGCGATTTGAAAAAGCTTATAGAATTTTCATTTTCAATTATATAAGCTTTTTCAAATCGCGTTTTGAACTCGCGGGTATAAACTTGGAGCCAGCCCTCTTCTTTTCGTCACAAACGCATTTATAACGTTTCTTGACTTGAAACAAACGGAAATTTGCTCAGTACCTCAATTGTTTTTAAAAAGGCGGAAGAATCTGCAAACATACGTGGTCGTCCGGAAGTGCAATTTGAAATATCTTCTGAAAATCCAATACTCATTACCGATTTTAAATTAAACAACTCAAATGAGCCTCAGAGCTTCTAGGCAGATTCAGACTTCCAAACTTCATAAGAGATGTTACTGAAAGCCTCAAAGAAGCTGCAATGTACAGAAAAGTGCTTAAGAAGTCCATGGAGCAAAGTTTTTTGATAGGATAAAATGCGTTAGTTGCATAAGGCGCCATGCAGTATAATGCCATAAGAATAAGTGCTCTGAAAAGTTTCCGTCCCATTAAGTTGTGCAGGCTGCAAGGAAAAATTGCTAGCCAAAAACTGATCACATGAAATTCATAGCTACTTGTGCTAAAACTTTTGCTGGACCTTACCGTCCTTATTCCTTATAATGACTTGGGCTATTGAAACCTAAACGATACTATATTTTAATACCTTATAAGGTAGTTTTTTTTAATTAGTATAGGATGTGTTTTATTCATTGCTGCATAGCCAGCGCAACAAAATTTCCCTTGGCGAAAAAGAAGTCAGTAAAAAAAAAAGATGGCTGTGCTGGCTATAGAACTTTGAATTATTGAAATGAACGTATATAGTAAGTAATGCGTTTTATTCAGACTTGTGCTGCGCTGGCTATGCAGCACTGAATAAAACATACCTTATGATAGGAATCTCACACTAGTATGATTGTATATGAACTATAAGCTTCATTATCTCTATATGAAGATTCCTCACCTGCTCAAAAAGAAAAGAAAAAAAAATGCTTATCACTAATTTCAATAGAGCTTTTTAATATTGCAATCTGAAATTCAATCAAGTCCTTGATACCTATAAACAGATTTTTAAACATGACAATTCTTCTTTTATATATTATTCAAAATACATACATATAGGTATACCATCAAAAGTAAAGTACTCCTTTATGAAGTCAACGATTTGGAAAAAATGTATCTTTTCATCGATGACGGAATCCGTTACACTTCGAATGATTCGCCTCAAAGACCAACAACATACATTTTGCACGATCGCTTTTCAAAAGAATCAACAAGCACATTTTGGTAAACGTCGTCGTCGACGTTGTTGTTGTTGTTGTCGCTGTCGTCGTCATCGTCGATGCCAAGGTATAAGTGCACTAGCTCAGCTCATAAGGTTGCTTTACCGTGTGTCCTTATAATCAATCCATCCGACATTCTATTGAATTCAGGATTGCAGTTTGCAGCTGGAGTTCGATGTATTTACAAACACGTTGTCATCGTCATAGTCATCGTCGTTGTCTTCAGTCTATGTCTCCATGGGTGCTTTCCGATGGTGTCAATGCATTTCTTGGAGTCACTACTCTATTCAATATTAAAAAAAAAAAAAATACCTTTAGTTGAAATGGAACAAGGCGACATCGACGACGACACAGAGAAAAAGAAGATTCCCTTTATACCGATGACGACGAGAACGACGAATACGACCGACGACGCAGGGAAGTGAAATGCGAAATAAAAGCGTCATCACTTTGAAACTTATTCAATTTTAACTAAGCTGTAAGCTCCTCCCGTGCATAATAAGGAAAGTTCCGTTTTTTTTTTGTTCCTTTTATTCTTGGCCCACAATCCACATAAACTCTTCGACGAGTTGTTTTTTTTTAATTTTTTTTTTAATGTTTGAATTATTTTTTCCTTTAGCTTTGTGCAGAAGGTGAACGTTTTTCTGTCTAGATTTCTAGAAAAGGGTGTTTCTACAAAAAAAAAAAACGGGGTGGTTGTCAAGAATTAGGGGAATTTCACAAGAACTATGAAAAATGGTGCGCAATCTCAAAGTGATTTGATGCTGAAAATTAATATACTTTTTCTGTAAACTAATTCAAAAAGACTAGATAGTTTAAAGCACCGAAATAAATTGAGAATTTGAATCGTCGCTGTCGAATATCTTTAATTCTTTTAAGAAGGTTTTTTAAATAATACAAATTCTTTATAACGGGTGATTTTTTAAGAGGTTTAGAACTTTTTAAAAAAAAAAAAACACAAAAAATTCGAAAAAATTAATGAAATATTTATTTGAATCGATAGTTTGAACCTTGCAATTTAATGTTTAAAGATAATTTCATGCAAATGTTGACCGCGGCTGCGTCTCAGGTAGCCCATCCGCTGAGTCCAATTTTGGCATACTCTTTCACACATACCGGCCGGTATCTCACGAATGAATGCATGGATGTTGGCTTCCAGTACGTCAATCGAAGCGGGCTTGTCTCTATAGACATTAGCTTTGACATACCCCCACAAAAAATAGTCTAATGGTGTCAAATCGCACGATCTAGGCGGCCAATTGACCGGCCCGAAACGTGAAATTAACTGTTCACCAAACTCGCCTCGCAATTGCGCCATTGTTTCGCGTGCTGTGTGGCATGTGGCACCGTCTTGTTGAAACCACATATCATGCAAGTCAAGAACTTCCATTTCGGGCAAAAAAAAGTTTGTTATCATCGCTCGGTAGCGTTCACCATTGACAGTAACGCTGCGATTCGCATCATCTTTGAAGAAATATGGCCCAATAATGCCGCCGGCCCATAAACCGCACCAAACAGTGGCTTTTTCGGGATGCATTGGTAGCTGTTGCAATGCTTCTGACTGATCTTCATTCCAAATGCGGCAATTGTGCTTATTTACGTACCCATTCAACCAAAAATGAGCCTCATCGCTGAACACAATTTTTCGATAAAAAAGCGGATCCTCGGCCAGCTTTCCAAGAGCCCATTCACCAAAAATTCGGCGTTGTGGTAGGTCGGCTGGCTTTAGTTCTTGCACCAGCTGTATCTTAAAAGGCTTTACGCCCAAATCCTTCCGCAAAATTTTCCACGTAGTGCTGTAACAAAGGCCTAACTGCTGGGAACGGCGCCGAATCGACATTTCGCGGTCTTCTGTCACACTAGCTGATACGGCCGCAATATTTTCTTCACTACGCACAGTACGTAAACGTGTTGGTGGTTTAATGTCCAACAAAGTAAATTTGGTGCGAAATTTGGTCACAATCTTCCGAATAGACTGCTCAGAAGGTCGAGAATGCCGACCATAAAATGGAAGCAGCGCGCGATGAACATTTCGAACCGAGCACGAATTTTGATAGTAAAATTCAATAATTTGCAAGCGTTGTTCATTTGTAAGACGATCCATGGTTAAATTGCAAGCAAAACTGAAGCTGTTTGACAGTGACACAAGGTACTAAACACACGTCAGCTGTCAAAACCAGTGTTGCCAAAACCAAACCAGCTAAAAAATCACCCGTTATTACTGAAATACATCAGCCAAGTAGAAGACCTAGCACTATTTTATTTGGACGGTCTTTAGTCTTACAAAAGTGAGATAGCCGGGACGAAACGCCAAATTTTTGAAGGACTAAAGGCCGTTAAAAGCTATTTCGAATCTTTAAATCATTAAGTTTTGTTTAGGATCACAAATATTATATTTAAATTATTGAGCAGAAATATCGAGCATACACACGGGGTATGAATTTTTCAAAGAGGAAAACTAATTACATACTTTTTATCAAGCACAGAGTGGATGAATTATTCCGAGGGAAAATGTTTAAACTGTTAAGTAAGAGTTATTTGGGCAGCCCTCTCTCAACAGTCTCTACTGTTTTTTTGATAAAGTGAACAGACAAGGTTTGATATATAAACTAGCATTACATTATCTTCAAAATTATATAGTAAGTTTTTGTTACTCTATTTTAAATTTCTCTTAAGTCGTAAAATCAAGTGCATCGGTATGGGATGGGTCCAGTTCATCAGAGTGGTTCGAAACTTCAGCAGGTGTACCACTCAGCATTTTGAGTCCACTACTATTTTATTTATTCATTGATGAAATATTTTCAATATTCTCAATAGTGGTGTAATCTTTGCGGGGACTCTTACGCAGATGACCTGGTATTGCTTGCGTACAATCTTTTTTCACTTTTTTCTTATTTGAGGCTCGACAAAGTAGAAGAATTATAGCGGCTCAGGAACGAAAAAATCGAATTAAGTGTTTGGCATGCTTAGGGAAGCAGTGAAACTAAGCTGGCACTCAACATATTGTGGACTGTGGTCTGAATTCTTTTCGAATCAATACGAATGGTCAATTCGTCCCAATATCAAGTGTTCAATGCAACAGTTAACACCTGTATGTGCTATTGAGTACAAGCATTTGGGGTAAAGCCTTTTGAATCTATCTAGAAAATTTAGAGCCAAAGTAAATAATTTTTATTCAGACATCTACAGACTACAACCTGAATAATGGTATACCCCAAGGTTCGCCGCTCTCAGTGGTTATCTTCATCATAGCTTAAGCTAAGTACAGACGATTGTCAGATCCTACAATATTGTCAGATCTGTCAGTGAAAAAACTGTTCCAAATGTCTTACAATCGTCTGAACACACAATTTTGTCTGACAATATTGTCAGACACGTCATTGTCAGACGACAATCTGACAAAAAATTGTCAGGTATCTTACAATCGTCTGAACACACAATTTTTATCATTGTCAGTCGATAAGGACATTGTCAGGCTCATTGGTCATTGTCAGATGTTTTAATTGAAAACATCTTACAATTGCTGACAATTTCTTTATTGTTCGAAATGTCAATGAGTTAGTTAAAGAGAGATAAAAAATAGCTGACAATCAAATTATAAAGAAATCTACCAACCGTGTGAACGGACAATTTTTCATTGTAAGAAATATTTCAATTGTCAGCTAATTGTTAGCTATTGTCAGACCATTGACAGTTCTGACAATATTGCAAGATCTGACAATCGTCTGTACTTAGCTTTATAATGATATAAGTGAAATTATCACACATAATTTAAAAGCATTAATCATACTCTATATGCAGACGATGTATATACTTACTATCAAAATTCAATGAACACATCAAAGAAAAATATTCCAATGTGAGTACCTATAATCATCGCAAGTTATAAGCATTTTATTTAAAGCAAAGGTAGAAATTCTTAACCTGAAATTTTTCCCAATAGGCCATTTTTAACCTATATGTAACAGAAGAGATCTAGAAGATATTCATCATTTTATTGAAGTTTGTCCAATTCTACAGGAAATAAGACGTTTGTATTTCCAAAAAAATTTTTTGTTCGTTAATAGCCTGTATGTATGGGGATGGCATATTTTGTGTAAATTCTGCCAACATGCTTTAACATAAATCATAATAGCATTTTGAAGTTCGATCAGTTATTGCTTTAAGGATTTAATATTTTTTTGTTATGTTTCAAATCATTTAAAATTCTTACATTTTATGCGGAAAATCATTCAAATTATAAGGGATAATATACTCGTCCTTACCCATTTCAAATAATCTTAAATATTAAATCTTAATTATTATAGATTGTTTATTATAATTTAGCTTTTTATTTTGTTTGCCTTTTGTAACCATATTTACTACTTTTTCTTTGTCTTAATCTTTATTAATTGTTTTAAAATAAATGTCATACTTGGCAGACGGCAGCCATGCGCGTATTCCTAAAAAAAACGCTTGTACAAAATATATTTAGAAAAATATAAGAAAAAACCTAAAAATGTATATATGTAGGTACCTACCTATCTATTGTATTTTTCTGTGATTGGAATTAAAATTGACATATTTGATTCCCTACGTCCTCGGTCTAGACTAGGGTTGCCATATGTCTGGATTATCCTGGACATGTAATCTTTATGCCCCATGCGGGGAACGTCCGGGATAGTTTTTCCTAATTGTCCGGGATTGTCCTCTATTCATATACTTAAAGTTATTTGTTTAATATTTTTCATTCATTGCCTACTCTTACAATCAAACGGGAATTAACCAAAGTTATTAGATGAAAGTGAGAAAAGGAAATTCAAAACAAACAGAATTTTTAGTTGTCAAAACGTCAAAATAAATAATCTTTACTTCACGTCAGGATGTGCGCTTTTTCTTAGCGAATGTTTTTGATTTATAGAGTTTTTGATAAATTTAATTTATAAGGTGTTTTTGTGTGATTACACATTTGCAGTTAGGCTGTCAAGTTCTACTCAGAGGATCGGCGTGGCAGTCGTGAAGTATAGATATATAACTCCGGCCTATAAAAACTTGGTGGTAGCTCACGCAAGTATTGTTGTTTCATTCGAAACTTCAATTCAATTTATTTTCAGTTAAATTTAATATCAAAGTAAAATTATCATGAAAATGGGATAGATATATGGAATTACCTAAGCAATTATTTTTAACTACATATTTTATTTCACTAACATAAAAAAAAAGAAGTACCTTAGTAACATTATTTTTTTTTAAATAAAAATATTGTGTGCTTTTATTCTAGTTTTGTTCTCTTTTTGTATCCTATAATTTTTCCGGTAATGTCCCGGTAACTAATTTTGTCAAAACATTCCTGGCAACCCTATACATTTGACAGAACTCATATTTTTGCTCAGATATTTCTCTAGCAATTTTAGCAGTTTTGGTAAATTTCTTTCTAATGAGCGCTCTCTTCTTCCAAAAGCATGAATTTTCATAGAGTTAGTATATAATAGTACGTACGATAAAAAAAATACAGAATTTATCGATCTGAGACTGTTTTATGATTTTTTTTTTTTCAATTACATAATTGAAATCTCCATTAATAGTAAGAGTTGGTAACGAGACGAGAAAATTCTCCATGGTTGTAGTAAATTATGCTATTATTATGCAGGTGAAATCCACCTACTGGGTAACTATATAGCCTGACGAACCACACTTAATAGGTGTGCGTGTATATAAAAAGAAAAATAGAAGGACATAAAGAGTATGGTGATGGGGACATTGAGGTAAGTACAAAATCCAAAATTGAATACCAAAGGGGATGAAGAAAATTCAATTAAATTGTAAATGAAGACATCTTCTTCTTTGCTTTGGAGCGCGAGCGAGGCAAAGTGAAAGCATATTTGTGTCCGCTATATGGAATAGGTACGTTTCTTTCCGTTCTTTATGTACAATTATTTCTTTTCTGTTTCTCAGTTTTTTTTTTCATTTGTAAGCGTCTGTCATGAATATATTGTTGTTAGTGGTTTTCTCAGTTTTGGCTTGGTTGATTCGCACGAGGCGCATCCTTTTCTTTATTCAATCGACAGAATCTACTTTTGAAATGATACAATTTTCAAAAAAAAAATGTGTCCAATGTTGTTTTTTTTTTTTCGTATTTCCCTCTATACATTGGTATCAGGATATAATCGTTGGATGGCGGTAACGTAAGCTAAAGTTGTTTCTATATTTTTTTTTATTCGTGAATTTAATTTGAATCAGACGAAAAAAAGGACATAATCACTGTAAAGCACAGAGATTCAACATTCTAATTTTTATCTCATATAATATTTTTGACTTGTTTGCTATGAAAGTATTGGTTTCACATTAAAAATTAAATGCAATTTTACAATCAAAAATATAGGTAGGTATAAAACCTCATTATACGATTATGAGAAAGTTAGAATTTGACATCGATACATTGCATAATTGTCTTTAGAGATGAATGAATTTTCTTGAACTTTTGGTATCATCTATAAATATATAATGTTCAGCACGTAGTTCGGCCAAAGTAATTGGATGTGAACTTTCCACGATGATCGTGAAAAAACTGAGCTGTACAAGAACAGCCTCAGCAGCAGAAACAGCAGCGCCCAAAAAACACAGCAACAACTCCCTGGTCGAATCCAATGAGAACAACCTTTAGATTTTTGTTTCTTTATATTTTATTTCCTTTTTTTTGTTGATTGTTTCTTTTATAAATTTATTTTTGCTTTTCCTTAGTTTTTACGTTACTTTTAAGACTCAAGTGACGATGTCGAGACAAAATTTTAGAATAAGAAAAATAGAATTTAATTATGACAGGAAAGGCCGGAAAGGAAGACAACAAAAAACCAGTATTATGAAATACTAGGGTTTTCACGCATATTACGAATGGTGGCACTATGGATCGAATTCGAAGCCACGTTGCGCGGCATCGGCCACTGAGCGGTGGAAAGTCGAAATATGCACGAACATAATATAATAAATCCGAAAGATATATTGATTGCATTTTTCGTTCCTTTTTCAAAATGCAAAGATTCGTGGATCTCATCCCAAAAAGTTTTACATAATATTATATCAATAATAACCGCTTACCAAAATAAAAACAACTGTATAGATAGTTGATATTATTTTTGTTATTTTGCATTATTAAATTATTACAAACAAAGGCAATATTTACAATGAAGTGATATACTGGTATTGAAAGCAAGAAATCCATTCTTTAATCCTAAATTTAAATTAAAATATTTATGTCAATAATTTTTGAAAAATTCGCATGCAAACTCAGAATTTTAATAAAAAAAAAAAAGTTTAAACCAATTTTTTTTCAAAATTGTGAAATGAAGTGCTAAATTGTTTTTTTGTAGTCAATGCTTATATCAATTCGGAATCAAACACAAAACACCGAATTTTTTTATGACTTCTAGGTCTTGAGAAAATTGAGAATTACTAAAACTACTTTTTTATGGGGTCACCATTGTTGGGCAAAATTCATTGGGCATTTCATTGTTTCGCTTTAATCGTTAGATATTTCGTTTAATTCGCAATCCACAATTGGCAAATTTTGGTTTTTTATTCATTACGTTTTTCAATCACTACGCAATAAACATTCGGCTTTTTTTATTTCACTTTTTTTCAAAAATATTTTCAATCATTTCGCTAAAATCATTTAGCAATTTCTTGTTTCGTTTTTCTTTTGTTACGTTTGTATTTTGTTTTTTTTTTTGCGAAATAACGTTTCGCCGTTTCATTATTTCGCAAAATATCGCTTCGCCGTTTTATTATTTCGCTGATAGATGGTTTCGCCGTTTAGTTGTTTTGATAATTAATATTAATGTTTTTTTGAGAAGTATTTATTTTATATGAAAAATCGTTCATTTTTGAGTATTTTTCGGTGACGTGGAATAAGGATCAACGAAAGAAGACCAAATCTCAAATTTGGTCTTTTTTTTTTAAATGGAAACAAGGCCAAATTGGATTTATTCCATTTCGAAAACGAAATAAGGCCATCATTGACTTAGAAATAAAGCCAAATATTTTTGTCCAACACTTTAACTACACCCAACCTCGCACCTACCCCAAATCAAAAACGTAAAATGCGAAATAAGAAAATGCTAAACAAACAAAATGCAGAACGAAAAACGGCGAAATGAACCCTCGCGAAACGTTAGTTTGCCAGACAATTAATGCGAAACATACCATACCCTTTTCTAGAAAAAACATGTTTATACATTCATAAAAATAATCATTTATGAAATAACCAAATCATTAGGATTTATTGAAAATTAGTTCCAAATTGTGCATTTTGTGATAAAAGTACTAACATTCTGTTTTTATTCTTGGTAAATTATATCAACAATCAACATGGTTTTAAGATATTGTGCCAGTTTTTATGTATAGACCCATCTAGGTGGGAGGGGCAAATTAAATACTAACGGAGCAATTCGCGAATTTTCTTATATATTTGGTGAATTTCGTAAGTGTCATGGTGTCATGGTGATAACAAAAATCATATATTTCGTTCCATGAAAAATTTGCTTTCCTGTTCTACAACATGAATCTAGTATATATTCTTTCTCTTTGCCTCACATTGTTAAATTTTGTTTATTATATCAAGTACGAGCGACCGAGTCGTGTACTTTTATATTTGGTTTCTTCAATTTTTTTTTATTCTGTCTTGTATTATATTATTCATTTTCGTTTTTGTCGTTTTTATTCTCTCTTTGTTGCTTATTTATATGAAAACAAAATATAGTTTGATTTCATACCTATATACACAGACTGAAGCAACCAGGGGCCATTTTACCAGCATCATCAAAGGACTTTCCCTCTTTTTCTTATAGGATTGGGTTTTAAATTAAATTCCAAACCAAGAAATTGTTTTATTTAAAAAAAAAGTAGGTACAAATATAATGGCAGGAGAAAGAAAAAAAAAACGAGATGTAGATACATATGTATAAGAAAAATGCGTTAATTTGTGAAAAAGGACGAAAGCTAAAAATGGTGCTTTATATATAGGTACGAGGTTTATAATATCTATCCAAACATTTTGGTGAGAATTTTGCCGTATGTTTTTGTATTTGTATTTTGTATGTTCCTGAAATGTTAGTAAAGGTTGTTGACACAAACTTTGACATACCTATGTAAATATTTCGGAATTAAATTTTAAGACACATTCTTTCAATTTAAAATTTAATCTTGAATGAAATTAAGGTGCTTTATGGTTTATACAATGTGGACGTCGAGAGAAAACGGCAGATACATAAAAAGTAGACAACTGATTAGTTTTAAATGTGAACAAGAACTAACTTTATTTTACAATTTGCATGTTAGAGTACAGTTTATGTACATAATTTACAGTTTTGCATGTGCATGATCGTACTATTTATATAATTACATACTTAATAATATTAATATTATATATGTATATAGTTCTTAGAATAAAGTAAATAGATTATATAATAATTTAAAATAATAAGGTAAATTGATGATGTTTGTTTGTATGGATTTGTGAATACACAATTAAAGCCTACAACAATATATACATATCGTCCCTCATCTCACGAACTGACGTAACTTCTTTTTTAGCATCTTATAGGAAAGCGCATATTTTAGCTGTAAATAATAATTCTTATTTTAACCATTCAATCGATTATTAAATTAAAAAATAGAAATCCTACAGTTTACAAATCAATAAGAAGTAAATCGTTTTAACAAGAGCCAATACCTTTAAAAAGTGTTTTTTGTAAAATGTTAAAAAAGCACTTACGTCAGTTCGTGAGATAGGGTACGATATATATAGGCTTCAAGAAGAGATTGTACGTTTTTGCACATCGTCGGCTAAATACGTAAAGCTGCTAAGTTCACTTTTGGCTGAAATTGAGATTTTGATGCCATTTTTTTTAATCACTTTCGTCCAATGTACCTATCTTAGAAATGTTGCAGAATCCTAAAGAGAAAATCAGATTTTATATGGAGCATTACGTAATTTTTCGCTCTCCTATAAAATTTTAGCAGTTTTTCGTATTTATGAGACAAATATCATTAATGAAAAACATATAACATATTGTTATGTATTGTTCTGCTTGTGTGAACACTATAGCGGAGGAGGAGTTGCTATTTTTATTAGGTAAAGTTTGAAGAGCAGATTAATTTTTATTGAAGTTGTATTATAGTATATGCCGCAGATAAATGTTTTCTTAGAGTAATTTAAACGATACTCAACATTAAAATTTATGACGAAAGTGAAGATGTTGATGTGTTTCAAATAGAAGTGCTGATTACTTGGTAAGTTTCAGTTTTAGTAGAGTCAACGAAAAGCAAGTACATATATACATAACTGAGATTAAATCGTCAGCCATTGGGTTGGACAAGATGCATCCCAAATTTGTAAAAATTATTCTACCATTCATATCACCTTTTATCCCTTATCTTAATTTATGGAAAGCTTCTAAAATAATTCCAATACTTAAAAATCAAACTCAAACCTTAAAAAGTACCTACCCATCTCTATATTACCATTCATTTCAAAAGTGTTTGAAAAGCTTATGAGCCAACAGACTACAACTTTGCTAGATACACACTTTACCAATCAGGCTTAAGACCTTTTCACAGCTGTACAGCAGCAGATCTCAAAATAGTTGATGACATTCGGTAAGATATACAAAGATATTAAATACCTACCTAGTAACAATGATAGTTTTCGTTGGACTTCTCTAAAACTTTCCTCATGGAATACTTTTAAAAAGTTACAAATTTTTTTCCATTTTGAAAATTCTATCTCACTTATAAAATAAATATCTTACCCAAAGAACGCAAGCTGTTCCCGCGAATTCCAAAGTAACTTTCTTTCAATTCACACGCAGAAAAACGATTGGTTAAAAACAACGTAAGACTCGGTTAAGTTAAATATATAACATTGTTAATATACAACCTGCAAACTCAACTGGTTAAATTATACGAGTGAACACGATTAAAAAAAAATTATTTAAAGCTACATACTGATTCGGTTAAAGTGTAAATTGAACTGAATTGAATTAGATAACCAATTAAGTTAGTAAATGAAACATATTAAATCGCTCATAGTAACCAATCTACTCAGTTGTCTTTACAAACCTATTTAGTTAGGGCAACGAATATTCTCGGTTATTGTGTTTATTACTAAAAGAGAATAACAAATCTACTCGGCAGATTTAAGGGCCAGTTCGTTCACAGTGGGTTAAATCTGAACGATGACTTTCACAGCTTCTAACTAAATGGCGCTAATCAACCAAAATCGGCTGATTAGCGATTTCCATGATTAACAACTTAAATTATTTATTCCTTGAAAACAAAATTGGTAATTATGCACATTCGATGATTTACCATATCTAGTGTGAACTATATCCAACAAGACTAGAATTCCTAATCATTAAATTGGAAGTTTTTGTTTTTTTTTTTTATTGCCCCGGGCAAAAAACAAAAATAAAAACTTCCAATTTAATGATTAGGAATTCTAGTCTTGTTGGATATAGTTCACACTAGATATTCGTCACGAAATCTATGTATGATGAACTGAATTTAACAAAAAATTGCGTATTGACAAAGACCCTCACTAGTCAACTGATGAGTCCAAGTGAGATCACCGGGACGAAACGCCAAATTTTTGTAGGACTAAAGGCCGTTAAAAGCTATTTTGAATGAAAAATTACTTTTAGTTTAATTCAAAAAAGAAGAAATATAGTTATCTGATTTATGCAAGTTACTCGTATAACATAAACAATCTTCAAAATTGCGAAGTTTCTCCATTAATATAACCTTTTTAGGTTTTTATTTTAAACAATTTATTTTAATCGAGTCAACTACGTTATATTTAACATAGTGAATAATTATGTAATTTTATACCTTGACTACTTAATTGTTAACACATTTTTATAACTTACCGAAAAACACTCTTGGTTATAATTTTTCTACGTGCATACCGGTTAAAATAAAATAAAAACAAGTTATTTCATTTTTCAAAAATTTTTTAATTTTTATTTTTATTTACTTTTTAACAAATAATATTATTAATTACCTATACTTATGTTTCAAATAAACAAAGTGGACACTGTATTCCAGCAGTGTACAAGCTACCTCTCAAAAAATAAAAAAAAATAAAACCCATATCTACTAATAATATAATTTAATAAGAACATTTATTATT
The DNA here is from genome assembly GCA_929447395.1 of Epistrophe grossulariae. Classification (NCBI taxonomy): domain Eukaryota; kingdom Metazoa; phylum Arthropoda; class Insecta; order Diptera; family Syrphidae; genus Epistrophe; species Epistrophe grossulariae. The sequence continues at coordinate 130,805,769 of OV839567.1, forward strand.
TTTACTTCCTAAATGAAACTCTTGTTTTAAGAATTAAACACCATTTTTAAAATGTCATATGGAAGCTAAGAGAGAAAGCTAAGTTTAAATATATTTATTCAGGGACTCATTACTCGTATAACTATAAAGAAACAAAATGTTCATTAATGATGTCTTCAATTTATAAAGGTTGATATTTCTATGATTGCAGTTGACTTTGAGAACTATTTTCTAAATCCATTCAATCATCCTTTAAGCACAATCCTTATAAATGATGTCAAACACAAAATACAGGATGTTTTTTGTCGAATTCATCGGTCTGGTTCACCTTTGACGAGAGAAGTGCATATACGAGTCGTAATTTTAAAACCGCTAGCAGTCAAATAAACTAAAGGGTGTTTTTTTTAGACGTGTGGTTTTGTTTTCAAGAAGAAATAAAACGGATATAATTTAATGTTATGGCCAAGAATTTAGCTTTATTATAAAGATAAGGGTTTGCCATTATGTTTTAAAAATTATTTCAGGCAAGTGGCCGCCGCGGCTGGCTCGAATAAATTCCAGCCGAGAGCCCCACAGCTCCAATTGTTGCGCGCGATGGCGGATGGACTCATTCGGGTCTTCTTCGATACTATGCTCCACAGCAGCAATAGCGACTTCGGTGCGCACTGTACGGCATCTCTGAGGATGCGCATTATCCACTAGAGTAAATGTGGTGCGAAACCGATCCATGGTTACTCGAATTACTCTGCTGGGCGATTATGTTGAACGAATATTGGACGCAGCGGAACCGAACCATTATTTTGGTAATAAATTTGCACGATTTGCAAACGTTGTTCAGGAGTAAATCTATTCATTATGAAATGGCAAACTAAACTGAGCATAAATCAAGTGACAGCTGTCAAAAAGACCAACTCCGCAAAAAGTATTACCAGATTGAAATCCACAGGTCTAAAAAAAACACCCTTTATAATGGTGATGTTCTCTATTTAGAAACATTTACAGTCAGGTTAAAATAAATTAATACGAAATGTAATAAAATCTTTTTGCTTGAATTTTTTTTTTGACAAAAACCGAATGCATATTTCTATCAAAAGTATAATTATATTTTATTTATTATATTTAAATTTGACCCAAAATACTTCTGCATAAGTCATTATCAGATCAGATCAGATTTAGACTTTTATTTGAACACTTGAGGTAGCTATTACGTCTTGTTAATTTTATTTTCAACATATAAAATTTTGTTTTATATAATTTTTGTCTTAAATAAAGGTCTGAAGAAAGTTTTACAGACATCAAAAAATTAATTACCTTAAAGAAAAATATAAACTCGTTTAAGAATAGTATTTGATACAACTTAAATTTTATAAGATAATTCGATACTTAAAGACTTTACTGTTTATTTCCAAAATTATCAAAATGTTCCAATCTTACTACATATATGGTCAACCAATTCTAACTGGGTTCAATCGCAAACAGAAAGTGGAGATTCAAATCAAAAGACAAACTCACTGTAGCGATATACTCAACCCATACCCTGAAGGAACACTCTCTCTATAAAAGGATCAAAAATCTAAAGCTAGGAAACATTCAATACCAGCTATGGACACGAGATGAATTCGTATCTGGTATCCCTGAATTTACTCGTCTACCTACATACACATATGTATATATGTATGAGGATACCTAGACGATGATTGCTCAGCTCACATGTGCATATCCTGTTTGGTCGGACAATTTCCATTTCATTGCGGATATGAATCATCGGCCATATTTCCGGTCGAAGGATTTTTACCCCAAATTTGTTGTTCTGTTCACAAAAAAAAAAATAACCAACAACAACAACAACAAAAAAGGGACTCAAACGTGTATATTCGATAAAAAGAATAGCCACAGAAAAAATTTTTTTTTGCAAAAGTCAGCATTATTTGTATTCCTTGCTCGTAGAATGCCAGTGTTTGTGGCTATATGTGGCCAGAGAATCCGTATCGAAAATACCGGTAAGACCCGATGTTCATGCATCGCTTCCTTCGATGTTATCCTTTTAAAATTTATTCCCGAGTAAATATAAATTCAAAAAATCAAACCAAAAACGAAATTCGTTAAATTTTCATGAAAAAGTTCAAGCAAACACATGAAAAGGACTTTGGGCCGTTTTCCATAAACATATATGCGTATAGGTAAAAAAAAAAAAAAAAAAAAAAAATATTTCAACAAATTACTGGGTCGTAGGAACTTTATATGATCTTGGATGTTGATTATAACTGCGTATTTCCTCAAATGAATATCAACATTTTCGTAACTTATGACAACTATGGCACTTATCTTCAAAAAAAATAAATATCAGGATGCAGATAGCTTAAACTATGTATTTTAAATATAATGAATAACATCGTTTGAAATGTAGACTGACTTAAAGGTCAGGCGTCTAGGTCAGGCTTCAAGATCAGGCGTTAAGTTTAGGCGTCAAGATCAGGCGTTAAGGTCAGGCTTCAAGGTCAGGCGTCAAGTTCAGGCATCCAGGTCAGGCTTCAAGATCAGGTGTCAAGGTCAGGCTTCAAGGTCAGGCGTCAAGTTCAGGCATACATGCAGGGCCAGACCAACCATATGTGCAAGATGTGCAAACGCACAGGGCGCAAAATCCTGGGGGCACATTACCAGGAACAAGAAGATGTAATCTGATCTTGCGAAAACAAATATGAAGTGCAGTTTGCATTTTAACCACAAAATTTATTGAAATAATCCCAAAATAACATCCATGACAACTGTGCTAAGTTATTTCTTGCACACTAACTAACATCACTTTCATTGTTACATTCAAGGAGAATTTAACTCAAAATATCGTAAAACTAAAGATCCCACTAGTGACTAGACCTTAAATGCAACAAGTTGGTACTACTTGGCTGTCAGCTGTGTATATTAAAATAAACACCCATTTCCACTGATACTTATCTTTTTCTTTTCAAAGATGAAATTAACGCAAAAGCAAAAAATAAAAATGGAAATTTTAATAGAATGGAAAAGAAGAATAGAGTGAAAAAATTAAAGGTACGAGGGATGAATGTAAAGTTGAATCGTTCTTGCGCTGGCAGTTTGTTTCGTTGTATCTTTTCTGGTGCAGATTGTTTTAATTGTTTTTTCGCTTTATCGGTTAAGATCAAATAAATATCAGTTTTTAATAGAAGTGACGTGTTTTTTGTGGAAGTGTTTATTATAGAAAAATAAATTGTATCCGAGGTATCCGTTCGGAGCGGAAAACTCTTTGAAACGCATACGAAGTCGGAGGTTCAAAGTTCATTAGAGATGTCAAAAATGTCACTTCAAAACACACTTGATCGCACTGCAACGTAAAACAACAATGCTCGTCCCATAATGTCGGAAAAACGTTCCGAACGCTGTTCGGAAGAATACCTCGAAGAAAAAATCCTCCGATTCCGCTTCGACGCATACCTCGCTATGGCAGTGTATCTTCTAAGTTGTATTTTCGTTTTTCCCAAAATGTACAAAAAAAAATCCCTAGGGGGCAGAATTTAGAAAAAAGCGAAGTCTTGTTGAGGCCGAAATCAAAAAATAGAGCTAAAATTTTGCATTTGTGCCAATATAAAAAAGGGGCGCTTTCTACAAATCTTGCACAGGGGGCAAGTTTGGCTGAGGCCGGCCCTGCATACAGGTCAGGCCTCAAGGACAGGCGTTAAGGTCAGGCTTTAAGGTTTGGATGCAAGAACTCTATTTACCTATATACAAGAAAATAAAACAGGAAAGTTAATTTAATGTTGTCGTTTATTAAGTAATTAATTAGGATATTTTGGACTCGACGTCGGCGATAAGAATGTCTCTCAAGATTCTGGCACAATCCAGTTAGCTTATTGTAAATGGCTTCTAACGAGTATCGGCAGTCAGTTTCCCACCTGTCGTGGTGTACGTTCATTGGTTGCCGATAGGCATCCTCTATCGAGTAACGACTCGAAGCTATCGTCAGAGTTAGCGTTTGGAGTTGCCAGATCTATCCGCTACAAAGGTCAGGCGTCAAGGTTAGCCGTCAAACGAAAATTATTTTTTGTTAAATTAAATGGTCACTCATGCCATGACCACGAGATTGCAAGAATGAGACTCAGGTATAATAATAATGCTACATATAGTCCAGTCAATAAAGCCAAAAAAAACAGCCCAATCAGGAAATAATCGCCGGAAAGCTGGATTTTGGTATATAGCCTCCTCATGGCGTTATTAATCGCCATCGATATGAGCGCCACTAACAATTTTACGAGGGATTGAAGGCCTCCCAAAATGGTTTTTCAGGAATAACTCCCGAATGGTTAGTTGTACAAAAAAAATCTAAAAGACTAATTTGTAGCTTGAAAAATTTCCTACAAAAAAGATTAATATACTTTTTTTCATAAAAATAACCGTTTCCGAAATAAACCAATTGGAAAAGCTTAAATACATAAGCCAAAAAGTACTGAAGTACAAAAGTAAAAATATTTTTTTTACCGCTAGCGCCGTTGTTTTGTGAAAAAGAATACACAAATTTGTTTTTAAACCAAAATTTAAGCTTTCTGCATCATTTTTATAAGTTTTCTAGTCAGAAAAACTATCACAAAATCAATTTAAAAATTTTCACTTTTGCACTTTTTCACTTTTTTGGCTTATGTAGTTGAGGCTGATGAGTTTAAATATTGAATTTATCTTTAGAGCAAAAACAAAAAGCAATTTGGTTATACAAAACGAAAATAAACGGTTGTGATATATTATGAGAAATTCAAATGTCATTTTCGTAGTAAAAATTAGGTAGAGGTGAAAAAAAAGGAGTGAAAGCATTCAGTAAATTTTTTGTTCTGATCGAAAAAAATTTTTTTTCACATAAGATAGCATTTTTCAATGAAAAAAAATATAAAATTTAAATAAAAACAGGTTTGAGGTATCAGGGGTTTTTCACTTAAGAAATGTTCGCTTAAGCGAAGTGTTTTATAGGTACATAATTGATCGACAAATACTCGGGGATCAAAAAACTGTTTCAGATAAGCAGGTTTTTCCCTCAAGCGGACTTCTCTTGAATGGATTTTACTGTATTTAAAAAAGAGTTTAAACGCCAGTAATAAAATAAAATACAGTATAAAACATTTTGTGGGTGGCTAGACATTAAATAAATACCTTACAAAAAACTCAGAGGAACACAAAAACAAATAAAGTTTTATGCACGAAGTCAAAATTTGAAGACTGAAAAAGCAAAAAAGTCAAGTCAATTTGAAGACAAAAACTAAAATATACCTAAATGTAAACTAAATTTATAGTTCGCACTTCAGAAAAAGTATTTGCTATTTTTAAACTAATTGTTGTGATTTTAAAGTGGAAGATTTGCTGATCTTTGGCAACAGCTCCCCATTTGTATAAAACATCTTACGAAGTGTGCAAAGTTACCCATTAACAAGAAGGTATAAACATCATACGACTTTGCTTTACAAAAAAAAGAAGAATTTTAATGAAAATTCATGTGGTTAGTTACGAAAGTCAAATAATTCCATCTGGAAAATCAAATCAAAGTCTTAAAGCAAGGTGAATATATACCTATACCTAATAAGGTAAATTATATTGGAATCTCAAAAGCTCACCATTAACTCCTTTTCTGTTAACAAACTAAAAGATTTCATTACTGATAAGGCAATATCTATTTCTCATTATATATAAATTACCTTCTCCAGCTATAGATTAGATACCTTTTGTCGTAATTCACTAAACTCAATTTCATTCCATATAATATACTCTCCCTCAAAATGTCCTTTTCAAAACCCAAAACCAGCTTCTTTACCACATTCGAATTCCATACCTCGACGCAAAGAAGATAAGCTTATATCAGGTTAACTGACATATCGCACATTTAAGGAACACCTTCTTTGTCATTTGATTAGTTCCTTTGCCAAAAGCCCCCTCAAGGCAAACAAAAAGGTGATTGTAACAAAGCAAAGAAGAAAAAAAAAAAGGAAACATCGAAGAAAACTCCTCCAATAAATCCCATTCCAACAAAAGAAATCCAGCAAAGCAATAATCGAAAATTATCCCCCCAGTAACATTGCAACCCTTTTGGATCTTTTTTTTTTTTTTTATATATTTTTTTTTTTTTTTGTGAGACTTGAATAGATTTCGGAAGAAAAAATGTCACCTTCGAAGGTACCTTATATATCCCTTTAGCTAAACAACATAACACGCATACACAATTTACTATAAACATATACATATACAAAAGTATACATACTCATATAATACACAGGACACCTAGATCCTGAATTCAGTTTCATTGATGATGTGACAGAGGAGAAAAATATGGAGAGAGTACAAAAAAGAAAAAAAATAAATAAGAAAAACACTCTTGGAGTGTAGTATATACCAGAGGAAGAAAATTCACTTTTCATTACTTGGCAAATGGCCCGATATTGACAAATAAAATTATCTGATAGCAGCAGCATCTAAGTAAATTTACCTCAAGAAGACGACCTAACCGACAAGGAAGACGATGACGACGACTACAACGACAACGAAGACGTCAACAAGGACACTGTAGATGTCGAGGACGACGAACGAGATGCATTGGAAAGATGGCTCTTGAATGTAGAGTCCCCATTGAGAAACACCACGACCTTCTTAAGTAGATCGGCCCATGTCACAAAAAAAATTTTTAAATATTCTTCTGAATGGTAGATATATATACAAAATTGCTCATACTTATATTGATGTTCATGTTACTAACGTTACAAAAGAAATAAGCAGACTTCAAAGGATATTAACTTCACTTAAATATTTGTCTATATTGAACGAAAACTATTTTTTTTTTAATAATGTGTTTTTGCTTTTGCAATTAAGACAAAAATATAAAGGTGGGATCTTAGTAATAGACGGTTTTTTTTAAGCTGGTATTAACTTTGAACCATATATGTAATCAAGTATCTTAAAATACCCATTTATTTGTGTTAATAATTGAATCGAGCGAATACATTCTGCAATTAGTTTTTAAACACAATATAGATGGGTATTCCAATCCCACACAGAAGAAAGATAAAATTGTGAATAAAATCAAAAATTATTTTAACCGATATGGAAGAATTTAAAGGAAAATAAAATAAAATAAATGAAAAAAACAAAAAGATAATCAAGAAGATTTCATGAAAGATATTAAAAATTTATTCGACGTTATAGCTCAAAGCAATGCATTCGACTTAACAAAAGAAGATAAATTGAAAGATTTTTTAAGATCGTAACGCATATTACCTTTATTAAAAGTATCATTTACGAGGATGGATTAACTGATGATGTATACATGCGCAATCTTCGAAGAGTGCAGAAGCATAGGTGCTCACAGGATTTTTCCCAGGGGGGGTTGGTGATAAATATTTAGATGTTATATAGAAGGAATAGAGGAATAGGACAGAATTGGCACACTGGACTGAGAAATAAGGTGTTTATTTATCTCATAAAATCCCAGGGGTAGCGTTCAGTTGAAACTGAGGGTATAAATAAAAGCAGGCTGCCTAGAGTGGGGCCCGAAATAAAGACTATACAAATTTTATTTGAATTACGTATTTTGAAAGTTTTCGTTGTTGTTTACCAAAATGGTCTATAATTTTATTATAAAAATCCTTACTAAAACTTTTTTTATTAGATTTTTGTGATTATTCATTATACACATCGCATCAAGCCTTCCATCGCTCATTGTTTTTACCTTTACCTTACCGAATACCGAAGGATAAAATTCTTCCGCATTTTTCAACACATCACATATCGTAGGTTAAATACGTTAAACTGCTAACTGCTAAGTCCACTTTCGCAAATTTTACAGGAGAGCAAAAACACAAAAAAAAATTTCACAGGGATCCATACAAAAACTGATTTTCTATTCAAGATTCTCCAACAACTATATACGATACATTGGACAAAGGTAATTAAAGCAATTTGTGCAGAATTTCCTTCTTAATAAAATGGCATCCGAATCTCAATTTCGGCCAAAAGTGGACTTAGCTGCATTATACGCATTTAGCCGACGATATGTTTGATTAAACCACATAAAGAACTCAGCTGAAGAATTATCCAGAAAGGATCCATATAAATCAGTTATCTTTTGGACAGTCAAATTTACTTTGCATATTTTTAGAAGAAAAATCGGTCTTTATAAGGGAAATTATAAGAGAATCCAAGTAAGGAACAAAAATTGATGTTCTACAATAATTTTCGTGTGAAAACGAAGGAATATTGTATTGCTAAGTTATTTTCTTTACAATTCTTGGATACCTATGTACCTTAATTCAATACCTTCCATTACAACGACTATGTTTTCCTGAATACTTGTTTATTTTTTTCTTTTGCTGTTCAGTATTCATATTGTTTCACAGAACATCCCCATTTGGGAATATATATTCTTTTCGACCACTTTTTCAGGTATTTGTGGAAATGTAATGTAAGCTTCTCCTGGCGCCAAATGTTGTTAATCATTGCACACTATAGCTTCTTTACTTAACCTCAAAGTAAATAATCAAAAAGCTTCAAATCACAAGATCTGGTAATACTTTAACAATTAATCAATGCTATACGAGCAGAATGGAAGGCAACTGCAGACGGAGCTGCAGTCGGAGCCGCAATGGTTCGCGAACTTTTAACTTTTCACGTACAGCACTTTCGACGTTTCAATTTGTATGAAGAAAAAAAGAGCCGGAAAAAAATATTGAAGTTTTTAGTGCTTATTTGTGTCGCGAAAAAAATATTAATTAAAAGAAAAATATTGTAAATAAAAAAAGTGAATAATAAACTCGGGGCTATTTTGTTTTCTTTGAAATATACAAAAAGCTGTACACCTCATTGTGGGCAGATAAAAAAAACGACATACGGCATTTTTTAAAAGCAGTTGCGGCTCGGATTTCAGTTGCAGCAGGGCACTGTGTCCAGTCCGTTAATCTGGGAACGCAGACGTCATCGATCATGAGCCTATAGCGAATACGGTTGAATGTAACTCGCATCCATTTAATTTTTAGCTCATTCACCAAAACTTCGACTGAAATTTTTAAAATTTGGTAACGAGGTAAAGGCTTTTTCAAACCAACACGAAGCATTCGAATCAAAAAAATTTTGTACACGTTGATAAATGATTGCACATATCTGACAGTCCAGCGACTGATTTAAAATATTTTGACAGGCAACAGTTTCGTTTCGTCGTTGTTCCGAAAGTTTTGCGTCGGATTTAGTTCTTTTTTTTTATCAAAGAATGACAATTATTTGGAAATAAATTTGAGAAGATTTTTTGTTGAAGACATTTCTTTGTAAATAAAAATTTTATTTGACAAAATATTAATTATATAGGCAATGCTTAAGACTTAAGTACTGCTGGCTTTAAATTCACTTAACGAATATGTATTCTGTTATTAATATTTACTTTGATCCTTTTAAAGTATTTTCCAAAAAAAAAAATGTTAAGTAGATAATCTTTAGCGTTTTTGTCAGTCTGAACTTTTTTTATTTATCAATAAACCACTTTAGAGCCTTGAATTGTGGTGAAACACATTTTAAATCTGCAATATTTACTGGAAAGAATAACAGCCTGAACACAAATAGAAACGAAGATGGATCTGGAACAGCTAAGAAAAAGTGTCGTACGTTCTATTTTTGGTGTGCCCACAATGCGCTGTACAGCTTTTTGCATACCTCCTATTACACGGCGCGGAGCACTGTATCGATACATAGTGTCGATAAAGTCTTATGGTCGTGTGAACCGGAGATATACCGCTTTACCGATGCGATTTGATTTTTTTTTAATTTCCCAGTTGCTTTTGTTTTGAAGTGAGTTTGTTTATTTATCTAAGTGAAATTAAAGTATAATTCATTATGGCAGAAACCGATAAATGTATCTGGCTTCATTCCGAAGTGAATATGTTTTATTATATAATATAATTTATAAAAGATAAGAAAATTACTGACCAAATGGAATTTTTTGACAATTGACTTTTGGCAGCCCCACACCGACCTATGGGTGTGTAAATGCCCATACAGAATCGGATTGCTTTGTCGGTAAAGTGTTTCGATGCTGGTGTGTAATAGGGGTAGTATTTAAAAGAAAAAAATAAAACCGCAGGCTTACCATTAATTGTTTTTCCGATATTTTTCTTTTAATTAATAATTTTTTTCGCAACACAAATAAGCACTAAAAGGTTCAATATTTTTTTTCCGGCTCTTTTTTCTTCATACAAATTGAAACGTCAAAAGGGCTGTACGTGAAAAATTAAAAGTTCGTGAACTATTTCAGCACCGTCTGCGGATCCGGTTGCAGCTGCCTTGTGTTCGTTACATTGAATTTGTTTGTATTTAATATTTTGACAGCTATTCCAGCTGCAGTTCTCTACGTGCTGTACGTGAAAAGTTAGAAGTTCGTGAACCATTGCGGCTCCGACTGCAGCTCCGTCCGCAGTTGCGTTCCATTCAGCTCGTATAGCAATGATTTTGTGTATATTTAATATTTTGACGGATGTTCCGGCTGCGACTCCGGCTGCCCGCTACGGCTCCGTCGCATTGTGTTCAGCCAGTAAATCGTGTTTTCTCGCGCCACTACCAGTTACCGATATTTGGGACCGAGAATGTTAAAGCTCTGATGTAGGTATGTGATGTCGATGATGATATTTATGATTTTCGCGCCAATATTTTTTTTGTGCAGCCGGTGGTTGAGAAGGTTTGTAATTTTCGGGACCGAGATGGTAAAGCCCATTAACGACGATAATAAATACATAGCTCGGTCTCAGCTGCAGCTGGTTCTCGATTTGGTTTGTGGATCTCGGTCCGCTGCCAGTTGTCGCTATTTGGACCGAGGTCTACACGATACTTTAGCCTATTGATTGTGATGATGATAGTTTTGTCATCGTCACTCTAGTGCACATTTTGTGTGTACACAAATCTGCCATTGGTCTGCTGCTCTTGCTCATTTTATTTATTGGTCATTATGTTTTTGAACAATTGGGAAAGAGCAAGCTGGTGTTACCCAGTTGCGTATTTTATTTATTAATTCTTCCTTACTTTTAATTTAAATTTAATTCAATTAAATTACTTGTATTGAAAAATCAATGAAGGAAATATTTTGTCTTTTTTTTTGTAATTCAAAACCTAAAATGAAAGGTTCGCCATAGCCGCACATTCTAACAAAGCAGAAGCCCTCATAAAACCAAATACTATATATTATAATCTCAAACTTTTGTCTGTATAAAAATCATCTAACCCTTGGCATTCAATTTGGTAATCCTGCGACAAATACTAGATTTAGGTACTTGTATATTCACAATTTGACTGTTCTCCACAAAGCGACAACCATACCTACCTATACTATAACATACCTACAAATATATACAGAATGACTTTAATAGAATAAACCCCATTGCTCCGTGCCGCAGGCATTTGGGGTTAACTCAAAAGCAGCATCTTTTTTCGGGTCCTATATAACTTCTTACCCTAAATATCTCTGTGATCCTTTTGTCGGCGTGAGCTTAAGTCGCCACAAAATGTTAATTTGTCGCTGCTTGTCTTCTTCGTTTGGTGGTTCTCCAAAGTAAAAGTTGTCCTTGTCATTGCCATGACAATCAAGCAGCTTGGCGCTGGCTCATATGGCTCACCCTTTTTCGTTTGAAAGTGGTGGTGAATATCAATTATCTTAAAATAGAAGCGTTTTACGAATCCCCAAGTATGTGCACAGGGTTTTTCGAGATGTAGTGGGTGGTAGCTGCCATTTATCTATCCTAACGCGGGATATGATTGCTTCTGTAACCAACCAATTTTCCCACAAACATCAAGTGACATGTCACATTGTCGAACTTTTTTTTTTCTGTTTCTTTTTTTGTTTCCAATGGTGAAGGTCACAGCCATAAGAATTCTACATTTATTTTCGACCAACAAAAACGACAAAAAAAAAAAAGAAAAGAAGGACACATCTCTGAGAGTGCCACACAGATATAACGAATGCAAATTGAATCTTATTCCCGATATCCCAACCCAACTTTGGCGTCGCAAAGAAGTCGAAATCCTTTCATTCCGGTCACGATCCGATAGAGACCGTTTGGCTTTTGCGTTTGGAATGTCGTATATATAATATACTCTAACGTCTCATACCCGTACCCCCGTGGGTTCATGAATATTTTTCAGTCAAAACGCTTTGCTTCGCGTGGTGACATTAAGTACACTCTTGATAGAGTTGCAAACTAATTTGTTATTCTTCAAACTTAATGATTTGACGTCAATATAATATACGAACGAACTGTGTGTAAGAAGTCACCTTAAATAGGTTAACAGCTGTAGGTACCTAGAATAGAAGAAAATGATGAATCTGATGAGTTTGGCGGGCAGTGCTATCTATATTTATGGGGTTTTCTTTAATTTGAAGATTAAGAGCAAAAATTATTCACATAATTCCGATGCCAAATTTTATGCTGACTCCTTACTTAATTCTATATTTGAATTAATAACACGTATTTTGTGGATAATATACATACGAGTAACTGGCTGAACAAAATGCGACGGAGCCGCAGCCGGAGTTGGAGCAGGAACACCTGTCAAAATATTAAATAAACACAAAATCAATGCTACTAGCAGAATGGAACGCAACTGCTGACGGAGCTGCATGTCGGAGCCGCATTGGTTCAAGAACTTTTAACTTTTCACGTGCAGCACTTTTGACGTTTCAATTTATATGAAGAAAAAAAGAGCCGAAAAAAAATATTGAAGTTTTTAGTGCTTATTTGTGTCACGGAAAAAATTATTAATTAAAAAAAAAATATTGGAAATACAAAAGTGAATAATAAACTCGTGGCTGTTTTTTTCTTTTTCTTTAAAATATATACAAAAAGCTGTACAGCTCATTGTGGGCAGATACAAAACGATATTTTCTTAAAGCAGTTGCAGCTGCGGCTCCGATTCTAGTTGCAGCAGGGCATTGTGTTCAGCCAGTAAGTATACGTTGTAGGTACCTCAAAATCCACAACAAGGGCTATCTATAAGTCAACAAAAACGTTTGTTAGTCAGTTCGGTACAAATTTTGTAATTGGTTATAAACTTATTTCCTGATAAACTCGAGACATGGAAATTAAAAATAGGTCAGAGCTATATGTAGATTAAAGTTTCAGGTCTCTAGCTCATATATAGCTATGTCTATAATCTGTTTTTTGTTTGTTTGGTATACAATTTTTCTAATCGATTTTGAACAAATTTACTAAAACTAAAAAAGCAGATAAAAATTAAAATTTACATAAATTATACCACACTTGAAAGTACATAATAATTTCTCCTGTAGTCCTAAATATTAAAAATGAAATCCATGTGGCACATAGAATAATATCAATAGTAAAAAAAGAAAACAATTCACTCTCAAAAAACAACCATTCTACGGTTTCTAAAATATTTTGTTGCATCTCCTTTAAAGTGAAGATTATTATGTCCAGACGGACATGGTTAAACCGAGCCGTACTGCTTTTCAGACATAAATACAATTATTGTCCCGCTGGGAAAGCCCTAAACAAACCCAAATCCGACCTAAATAAACCCAAATTATAATTAAAAAAAGAATAACAGCATTCAGGTTGCTATAACCAAAACAAATGTTTGTTGAAATTTCAATTAAATATTTATACCTTCTAAAAATTAACAGAAGCGCATTTTTGAATATACTTATGTACATTCAAATTGTCAAAATGTTATTATTAATTATTTTTGTCTCCAGGCTCCAAAACAACTTAGAAATAAAACTATCGTTCCGCAGAAGGTGGTCAGTAATGCACATACCTAGAAAATAAAACTTTTCGATTTACAGGTGTAAACAGCTTTGGATTTTGGAAGCATCAAATTGCACGTGATTATTGATACCTCATTAACCCATGGTGTTTATTTTGCAATTTAAAGAGGTTATCAATTATCATACGCTGCTATTGCAATTCTACATTCGAAGAACAGGGTTGCGAATCTGGAAACGAATATGAAAAGCTGAGGAGTGAAAGTATTGTCGTGAGCGAAACAGATGAGTCATAAATGGATAAAAATTTTCAGATAAAAGAAATATGAAAATAAAAAACAGAGTCGGTGACAAAACGGAGCCTTGGGGTACACCATGCATTTATTTTACATGAACTTCAGACTTAAACCACCACCACCACCCAAACCAAAACTAATTGAACGGCGTAAAAGGTAACCTAATAATTCAGCGAAGAAATGATTCATAAACATGTGCGTAGTTAGGGGGGGGGGGGGGTTGAAAGGGGGCCCCCTTAGAAAACCGAAAGTATTTTAACTTGTATTTTGGTACGTACTGGCGAAGTTCTTCTTGATGGAAAGTAAACAAAGGTGAAAAAATACGAAATACATTCAGTATGAAGATAACAACATTTATATTTTCCCTCTGCATGTGGTCGTCGTATTTTTGGTATGTATAAAACAACACACACATAAAATTGAAATATCATTCTTGCCTACCTTCATCGTGTTCGTACGTATTGCACATCTATTCGCGGAAAATATGTAAATTAAATTACAAAGACAACAACACAAACAAATTAATAATTCAGAGATTATCATTCGTTTCCACCAGTTAGTCGTTTAACATGGATACTAGTCCAAGAACGATATTCACTACTCAGAAATAGCAGAATTTAATTTTTAAATATTTCTTGACCGTATTTTGAAAAGCAGAATTTTGTAAAACAGAATCGAAAAAAAAGCATAATTTTGAATAAGCATATTTTTGTAAAGGTAGGCAGCATTTTGAAAAGCTGAATGTTAAAACCAGAATTTCGACCGCTCCCGGTTTTTTTCTCTGAAAGACTTTTTTTTTTATATAACCGGAAATACGATTCTCTTTAGGTTTGATAATCTTGGTTCTGTGGGGAATTAAAATTTCAAACTATTTAAACAAAAACACAACACAACTATAACTGTATATGCATCAATGTCCCTTCCCTATTAAGAAAACTTAGCGACCAGTTAAAATTGTGAAAAAAGATAGCTTTTTCATACTGGCAAACGGTTGTTTTCGGAATTTTTTCATTAACACAGAGTTGGAGCATGAGAAGACAGCTCAGAAGACAGGTCAGACGTACCTTTTGGGACTTAATACACTGAACATTCAAATAATATTTTTTAGGGAGAGATGTGAGGAACAAGTCGAGTGATTTGACCCACAACAGGTAGGTATTCTGGTTGGCTCATCAAGAAGCTGAGTCAGATGGTTGTATCCATGGAGATTGAACTCTGAAGGATCAAAGTTTTCACCTAACTATGTTTCATTTAATTCCAAAACAGTTTGCATGAATTTTTGGTTAAGAAATTTTTCCTTAGCCCTATACGCAAATTATTCTTATAACTAACTTTCAATCCGCGAATGTTGCTTCGCTAATTTGACAGTCACAATTCAATGGATAATTCAATTTTGTACTGCTAAATCAGTGTTACCCTTATATGTCCAGGAACACAAGGGTGAGTTTGATAGCACTTTTCGTTTTTGTTTACTTTTTTTAATGTTAAAAAAAATATACCCGAATAAAAACCCTAACACATAATTTTTGTTCATTAGGTACTAAAAGATAATTTCCACTGTCCTATTAATTAAGTATTATATTATTTAAATAAATTGAAGCAAACAACAAAAGATTAGGTACTCTTTTTTCTTTTCAAAAAAAAGGGAAAAGGAAATTCCACAGAACATTTAATAAAATAACTCTTTTCATGATCTATTCTCGGGTCTTTTATTTTATACAATACAATTCTACCTAGCTTTATTTTGGACCCCATTTTTGTTTTGTTGATGATAGTCCTTTTTGCCAAATAGAAAATGGTGGCATATATATACCTAACCTATAAAAGAAAAGGAGAGCTCACACAATGTGGATTATAATTATAAATACCCTAAGGCGTAAAATAATTGCAAAAGCCTTTGTAAGTAAATTGCAAATAGTTAGAAATGTTATTTTCGTTTGATATCCCAAAGTAAAAAGGAGTAACTACCTTAAAAATAATGAAACATAGTCACAGAGCGACAGCAGCAGTATAGAAGCAGCAGCAGCAATAGCAAGTAGCAAACTATTGTATATCTTATGACTTAAGGCTGTTTTATGTTTTGTTGAGATAAAGACTTTCAGGAAGTAAATTATATTCGAAATGTTATGCTCAAGAAGATGTGATGCCTTTGTCCGTTGTCTGTTGCTTTTGTTTATTCACCCAATTTAAGTTTTACTTTCAAAATAAAATTTTCAAAAAGAAGAAACTAATTTCAATTCATTATTATATAATATAGATAAGCCATCCCTTTTTTAACTGCTATCATATTATGTTGATAATATAATTGAACAAGTTTCGTGTTCTTGAAAATATCAAACAAGAGATTTTGATCAAATATATCTATCTATATAGCATATTGAGATGATAAAGAACACAAAAAAAACTATAGAACGAATTAATCCTTCTGTTCGTCTGTACCCCGACCTTCAGCTTAAACCACCGAAGTGATTAGGTATATCCTCAACCATTGGACTCAAGGTTATCCCTAAAAGGGACGCTATATTCTTTATAGCTCTAAGAGTAAAGCTATCTTCTTCGATTTTGAAAAACTTTAACTATTATTTATATGGTTACATCGCTTTAATAATTTTTCCTCCTTTAAGAACTTTTTGTTTTTTTTTGTCGGCTTTCTCGCTATCGGCTTCAATTAATTTTAGCTTTAAAGAAAAACCGGCATACTGGCTTTGAGCTGTAGCCGAACAGACAAAAAGAGAGGCAGACAGACAGACAGAATTGAGAGACCCGCCTCTTTTTCAAGTATGACCAATACATAAGTATATGTTTTGTAAATACATAACTTACCCATAACTTAATTTCAGGTAGATAATCAAAATACTTTTCATTTTCAGTTTTAAACCCCCTTCAAAAAGCTTTAAAAAAATTAAGAAAAGAAAAAAACTATACTTCAAAGAGTTCGTTTTTTCACAACCAGTTCCTTACATAACCATCATAAGGCGTCTGCTTGGCAGCAGCTAAAGAGAATATTAAATTAATACACTTCTCATGAGCTGATCACATAAAGCGAACTTATATATATATATTAATATAGCTGTAACCATATAGCCACATATCTCTAAGGAAAAGCATAAAACCGCTTCAGAGACACCCATTGTTCTTTCCTGATTGCAAAGCGTATAATGTATGTATATGTATGTATATACGAGTATAAAACCCATGCATACAAAAATTTAATACATAAAATAAGCAAAGCATCATCAGAAAACTCTCTTCTGTCCAAAACGAAAAATAGACACAGTGCAGTGGTGAGCCACAGAAGCAGTATAGCTGTAGCAATGTAGCAGCAGCAGCAGCCAGCGTTTCAAAGGAAACTGGACTAGCAATAAACCGCTCACCACATTCCCCAAGGCACATTAACAAGCGAAATAAATTTCTCGGCTGAAAGTCCACAATTTACCCAGCTGACATACCTTGGCCGTATTTTACCATCACATCATTTAGAATAGTTCGTCAGTTGGCTGAACAACCCCATGCTTTGCCCACAAAATGAACGTTGAAATTTCGAGATGCGAGTTGTGTCTTTCAGCAAGGACAACATGTCGTCCTGCGAAACATAAATGCAGATATGCATGAGAAGGGTCAGTTTTTCTGCAGAATTTTATTTAAAGATTGTACAAGAAAACATATATGTACAATATACATACATAGGTAAATACAAAGCTGTGCAGACAAAAAAAATACTTAAATCACTATTTGTATGAGAACTGCATGTATGTAAGCAATATATGAGAACTTTCGATCTTGTTTACAGAAAGGTTTGGTGGAATCTATGAAAAAGAAAATTTTCTATTACATAATTCCGATACGAAAATAAGAGAAACTGTATTCCAGTCAATACCTAGGGTTTCTGTAAAATATTTTCAATTCACTTTGTAGAATATACTTCCTACAATATAAGTTTATAGGTATTTCTTACGACTTATCGTTAAGAAAACATTTTAATTTTAATTTTAATTTTAATTTTAATTTTAATTTTAATTTTAATTTTAATTTTAATTTTAATTTTAATTTTAATTTTAATTTTAATTTTAATTTTAATTTTAATTTTAATTTTAATTTTAATTTTAATTTTAATTTTAATTTTAATTTTAATTTTAATTTTAATTTTAATTTTAATTTTAATTTTAATTTTAATTTTAATTTTAATTTTAATTTTAATTTTAATTTTAATTTTAATTTTAATTTTAATTTTAATTTTAATTTTAATTTTAATTTTAATTTTAATTTTAATTTTAATTTTAATTTTAATTTTAATTTTAATTTTAATTTTAATTTTAATTTTAATTTTAATTTTAATTTTAATTTTAATTTTAATTTTAATTTTAATTTTAATTTTAATTTTAATTTTAATTTTAATTTTAATTTTAATTTTAATTTTAATTTTAATTTTAATTTTAATTTTAATTTTAATTTTAATTTTAATTTTAATTTTAATTTTAATTTTAATTTTAATTTTAATTTTAATTTTAATTTTAATTTTAATTTTAATTTTAATTTTAATTTTAATTTTAATTTTAATTTTAATTTTAATTTTAATTTTAATTTTAATTTTAATTTTAATTTTAATTTTAATTTTAATTTTAATTTTAATTTTAATTTTAATTTTAATTTTAATTTTAATTTTAATTTTAATTTTAATTTTAATTTTAATTTTAATTTTAATTTTAATTTTAATTTTAATTTTAATTTTAATTTTAATTTTAATTTTAATTTTAATTTTAATTTTAATTTTAATTTTAATTTTAATTTTAATTTTAATTTTAATTTTAATTTTAATTTTAATTTTAATTTTAATTTTAATTTTAATTTTAATTTTAATTTTAATTTTAATTTTAATTTTAATTTTAATTTTAATTTTAATTTTAATTTTAATTTTAATTTTAATTTTAATTTTAATTTTAATTTTAATTTTAATTTTAATTTTAATTTTAATTTTAATTGATAAATAACGGTGCAAGCTATCCCATCGGCAACTTACTATATTTCACTCGTACAATTTTAATAATAAAAATTCGGCATTTGTATATGAGAATAATATAAATACCTTCAGAAAAATGTCCCGATAGATTAAATTATTGATTCAAAAGATGTAGTAATTGTGTTGAGATCAGGGTATGATTTTATTTCTCTTATTTTTGTCGCATCTTCGGTTCTGCAAATAACCTTGTACACACATATTAAGATGCCAATTTTTGTGTTCAGAAATAATCCCTTTGGCAAACAAATTATAGTAAAAGTATCATTTGGCTACTAAAATATTCTCACACAGAAATCTATTAACTATTTATGCTTGTCCCAACAGACTCACATATCATCAACTTTATGTCCTTGTCAATCCCATGATAATTGGTTAATCTATTAGATTATAAGAAGGTTACCACATCAGTCTATCTATCCCTATCGGCTTTAATTCCAACCCAAAAAAAAATCGAATAAAACTTCTCGTAAGATGAGACATTTTCCAAATCTAAAATAAATCAATACATATACATAGGAACATGTAGGAATATGAAATCAGCAAATACCGGAGCCAGAAATACACATATCCCAATAGGTGTTGAACTTAATGACTGTACTGATATTAGAGCTCTGTGGCACCTACATCGCTGTCATATATAGATAAAAGGAACATTCCATCGTTTCAATTCATCGTCCTTACACCTTATCAAGATTGCACAAATCGACTATTTCTGAATGAGAGTGAGCAAAAGAAAAGAAAAAAAAAAGAGCTAACTCACCACCCATAACCATTATATCCTTTATGAATTCCAATCACGCAAGGAGATATGTTTTTTTTTCTTTTTTTTTTGGCAAATCTTTGTTATCCTTTTTTTCTTCAGTTTTTCTTACTCCTCATCCAAAGATATAGAAATCCATCCACCGGACATTTTACGATTTGTCCTTTTTTAAGTAGCTTTAAATATATTCCAATAACTCGTTTTTTTTCAAGGCTAAATAAGCGAAAATTAGCCCGTTTTGGAAATATGTAATCTGAACAAAGCCAATTTGTTCGTCAAACTATCAGAAGTTGTATTAGAGTCGTCGAAGTGCAATCGTTGGGCTGGCAAAAAAAATTTTAAATGATTTTTATTGGAAGCGTATTTGCCGTTTTCGAACTTTAGCTGCACTGCAAATGATATTTTCGAACAATAGTTACTTGAGGTACTTCGAACAAAGTGCTTATATGTACATATTTATTTAACATAACTAAATTGCTAGTTTAATAAAAAATTTAGAAAATTCAGAAAAATACGAACGTCTGCCCTCGAGACTGGGTAAATCAATAAGTATTAGTCTGTTATTATAAGGTGGGAGATCTTAGGGATTTACCCATCCCAGTCCTCTGAGAGCAAATCTGAGGAATCTTTTTCGCACCTGTTCCAGTCTATGCGGTTAAAAAAAGGCACCTAGACATTTCTGCAGTTTACGTTAAGATAACACAGATAAGGATTTCGAAATCGACTTCAAATTGCTTCTTTAAAAAGTTAAAACAGGAGACTTATAATAAAAAACCAAATATTTAAAAACAAGAAATATTTAAAGAAAGAAACTCATTCTTTACAAATATTGAATGCCTACACAAGTTGATCATAAATAACTAATTGGCATAAATTATGATCAATGACAGATATCCCAGTAAGACAATGAAGTGTCACATTTTTTTTTTAATCCATCATAAATTTTATGAATTCATGTTAAACAAGAAATTTTTAAGTGGATGAAAGTAAATATAATGACTAAGGAAAGAAACCAGGGACCTAATATTTATATTTTTTTTTAAACAAAATCCTTGAAGCAATGTTATAATTCCCTTAGGAACAACACTAAGCTTCTGTCTACCAACACTTATTCTTAGATGGTGTATTTCAACTGTGACAGAGAGGAATGGACGAGGTGGGTATTGCTGGTCACTAGGGGTATACTTTTGCTGGGATATAGAATTTTACCGGATGAATTCCCAATACTTATAGGCTTAGCGTCAGCGGTGACAGCGTCAGTTCCAGTATACATAAAGTTGAATTGCCAAATGAGATAAATAAAATATATTAATGGAGTATATCGCTCAAACATATTCAGAGACGGTTTGATATGAATTTTTCAAATTGTCAGGATTTTGAAACGAAGTTTGTTCAAAGGTGTGACTTTTATAGTCACACCCGCTTCGTTTTAAAATGCGAATCTACATTTAAATTGAAAGTTATTTCCATTCCTATACTTTTTTACAATTTACAAGTTTTGTCCGTTATACTTGAATTTTTCGAAATTTTAAAGTTGCATTTAGGAAAGATATGCCTCTATAATTTTAAGGTTTATTCGGGTAAATTTTTTCTAAAAATTGGGAGTATCGCATGCCTCGCAGAAATAATCTGGTACGGTTCAGAAATTGAAAATTATATTCAGCGCTTCCGAAAATGTTTGCTTAAAAATGTCAGTGCTGTATTTATAGAACTCTGCAGAAATATAGGTTGGAGCCAGACGCTTTTCCGTCTTTCAGCGTTCTCAGAACAGCATCCACTTCATTCGTAGATATATATGACCGCCAAGCAAATAATTACGCCAAAAAGGTTGAGCGTAGCTCAAGGAAATCTGTTCGGTTGAACAAAAGAGACTAGCGAAGTGAATTTGCTGCTTTTCAACTGTTAGAGATTTTGTTCCTTTCAAATTACCGTTGAGCTTTTTCATTAAATACCAAAATTCTGCCGAATACCGGCACTGGCTCTAAGCTATAGAAGTTTTTTCTTCGTGAGCCCTCTTCTTTTTGATACAAACTCGTTTATAACATTTCTTGTCTTCTACGTATTCTAATTTGATAATAGTTAAATCTTATTTCCTTAAAAGGTTATGAAACGCCAAGGATTTAGTTCTTAACTTTTCACACGAATAATCATACCATTCATCCCTTCGGGGTAAGGTGGGTGGCTTTTTCATTACATTTGCTGCTTCTTGAATAACAACTTCTATTTCACAAATTGGAACGAAGTCCTCAATTGATTTGTTTATTCTTAACAATGTTAAATCAATAGTTTTTCTGTTAAAAAGTCGTTCTCCATTTTTATTTATTTTTTTCCACGTTATTATAAAGATTCATGTTTCGTAAGTAAGAGTGTAGTTAAGTATACCTATAATTATGGAGCAGAGTTGTAGTGACCACTCATGAGTTATTATTAGGGCTAGGATTTCCATGCAAATGCATATTTTTTTTTGATAAACTTTAGAAGCAAGAGAACAAATTATCTTTACGAATCATTAATTTTTCTTTAAATTCAATCGTTAGTGCATATTTTTGCATATTTGACTATAAATGCATATTTTACATATTTTTGCATATATTTATAATAAATGCATGTTTTCCTACATATTTTTTAAAAAATTACCATAAAATTGAAAAACATCGGTTTCAAAGAAATGCAAACGCCCCATTAAAATTAGAATCAATGAACTGGGTGAAAATAAAAACAAATTCATTGCGTTCCACTATTGCTTTCAAACGAAAAAAAAAATAATGGCGCAAAATTTTAAACAACCTATTGTTAAGGGCTTAGCATATTACTAGTTAGCAATTTGCTAAAACATTTAGTAATTTACTAGCTGTTCCAAAATTGTAATCCTTTTTTTTCGTTTTACTAACTAGTAAAATACTAATTCCCTTTTATTAAAAACGGTGCAGCTGAACACGTCCAAACAATGACAGTTCAGAAAGAAAAACAAAGCAAACAAACCTAAACCTAGGGAACGGACCTAATAATTTGCAATGTCAGAAGTTAAAGTGACAACCTACAATTTATTTTGTTATTTTTTTTTTGTTTTAGGTATTTGTGACAACAATACAACTAGTTTTTTATTTTATTGTAAAAGAAAAGTTTCAATAAAGTGAAATTAAAAAAATTGTTATTTTATTTTGTGTTGTTGCTGTTCAGCCGCAGTCAGGGCTTTAGCAGTTTATGTGCTTTTCCCATCCTTACGTGAAAATTAAGTTTTTGTGGCAGATTCAATTGTACAACTTATTAAAGATTAAAATTTATACCTGGAGTAAAATTCTACATCGTCCAGCTCTTCAAAGGGGTTTGCTCGGGACTTAAGACATCGCACTTTTCTGCACAAAGCTGAGTCTTCGAACATATCGAAATCTTCATCTTCCGAAAACATTTTTTTTTTATTTACTTTGAAAAGAATTAGCACACGAAAAAAAATACAATTTAAATCTTTCAAATAAAATTGCCAAGAAATTATTTTCGAGGACAATGACAGATTTCATATGGATTTAGCAAATTACTAAAATTAAAGTAGCCATTTTCTGATTTTAACTTTAGTAAAATGTTAAGAGTTAGTAAATTGCTAAAATCGTTTAAAATTACCAAAATCCTCTTTTTAACTTAGTAAATTACTAAAATGGCTTTAACATTTTACTAAATCGTTTAAAATTTTGCGCCAATATTTTTAAAGGTACCATCTCGCTTGGAACTTTTTAGAGAAAAGTATACCTTAACATCTCATCCACCACAGCCTATTGTTACCAGGTAGGGAACTTGGATAGAAGCAGTTATACATTACGCAAGGTAATATGAGGAGTTTGAAGAAGTGGCAATAATTTTGATGATTCTGATGCTGTTGCCTAAAAATATTAATTAGCTCTAACTACAATTTTCTTTGTCATACCATAACAAAGCTTGAGGGAAGGAACTCATTAAAAAATCAAATTGATTTAGTTGAAAATGCTGTTGTAAAAATAACTGGCGTTAAAGGAAAATGAGGATGTTCTAGCAAAAAATGAAGGATTTTCAACAGTGAAAAATATATGCAAGGCATTAAGCAAGGCAGGTAGTAATAAAAAATTATTTGAGAAGCTTTACAACCGATGAATTTTTTTCTTTTAAGAATGCACCACTGCAAAGGCCCAATCGCCAAAGTTTTATTTTTTAAAAATTTAAGAAGAATTTTTCATGATTTATGTCAATAAAACATATGAAAATATTGAGTATTAGATGTGGATAACGATTTCTATTTTTTGTGTTATTTTGAAAAAAATTATTATTAAAACGGATGTCTTTTTCTTATGTTGATGTTATTTTTATTTATATAAAATTATACACAAAAAATACAGAAAACATTGAACAATATGTTTTGTGTATTTTTTAATTTCTTAATGCACCTAATTGTTTTTTAGTTCCTTTAAAAGATAATAAAAGACTGACTTTTTTTTCTAAAAACTGTATACCAATTTTTTTTTTGTGTTCATTGAAAAGAAATTGAGATAGAAGGTAAAATATATGATTTTAAATGCATATTTTAAGTGCATATTTTCCATTTTTAAGAGCATATTTTAAGCGCATATTTTGCGTTTTTAAGTGCATGGAAATCCTAGCCCTAGTTATAATGTTTTTGCAAATTTCCATTGCTACCCGAAATTTGTGAGTGGTTGTAAACAAAAATGCACGAGATCAAATTCAGCAACTTAAAAAAAAAAAAAGAAAGAAAACTCTTTTAACATCTGTCTGTAGAAATTTGACGCCATTTGCAAAAATTATGACACATTCACATTATGACATTACTTTTGTCCCACCTTCTATATTACATTTCAATATTGAATTGTTTGATCTATATGTGTATCTATATGTTATGTATATTGTATGTCATTAAATAAAATGAGAGACATAACTAGATTGAAGCATAATGTTGTTAAAGTCAGTCAATCCAATGTCAATATTAAGGTGTCATTATAATATATTGACAGCTTTTTATGGTCCCGATCAGACTATAATTCGCTTTTCATTATTTGTATACATTCAAGACATTGTGCAGAATATTGTGTGATTTTTTGTGGCAAATTTCTTGTTTATTTCGTCTTATTCGCTATCTAAACCAAACATTTCTCCAAAAATCTATTTCTAACAAATAAAAAAGACAACTCTGACGAGTCTCTTGTTGCCTCCTTCAAAGTTAATATATGTAACGTCAATTCGAGGATATGCGCGGTACAGTGGTTCAAGTTATACAAAGAAGTGATTTAAAAATTTAAATTGATAAAAGTGTAATGGCCGATTTCACGAAGGACTTTTAAACATTTAACAATCGTCTAAACCTTAAAATGGGATATTTTGGTTTCACCAAGCACTTTTAAATTAAACAGCCTTTTAAACACCCTTATAAACTAAATGCCCATTTTTGGTTCATTTAATTTTTAAAGTGTCATTAAAGTGTCGTCAGATGCAGTTAACAAGAGGATATATCAGCTGAAATTTGCAGAAAAAATTTTGAGCATTTTAATTTTCAATTTTTGGATATACAATATCAATTAGCCCATTTTTTGTGTGTAATTTTTACCTCTTTCTCTTCTTTTTATATGCACATTCATTGTTAAATTTAATTGAAACTAACTTTATAAAAACCTTTCGGCAGCGGCACATTGAATTTGTATACTTTACATCTGGATTTAAATTTTAATCTGGATGTATAGAGTGAATAATATGGGCGTTAGTGTTTTTTTAGAAATTGGGCATAAGTATAAGAAATCTCAGCTCACTGAGTACATAGTGAGTGGGTGTGATTTTGAACGTACCTAATATACATATGTATAATGTAACCGTGTCGTACCGTGTACGTGGGACACGTAACGTATTACATATACCGTGATACAATTAACGCATATGAATTTATATTAAAAATTATTTTATAGACATAAATGTAATTACAAAGTCGCACGAACTTGCGCTTATGTGCGATCACACTGTGTTTTTAAAGTTTTAATATTTCAAAAACTACATATATTTATCTTATAAAAGAAATAAATTAGTTATGGGAGCCTATATTGTATATATACCACCTGCTTAAAACGTAGTTAAGTTTAAGTTAGTATTATGCGAGTAGGTACATTTATTTATAAACAATATAGGACCGTGTTGCAAATATGCATGGAACTTACAGTTTAAACTGAAAAATTGTAAAAAAAATATATAATTAAACATAAATTTATTAAACAACCTCTGAAATTGCTTGGACACCTATGCGATGTACATCATCCCATTTCTAAAAGAAATCTCAATTTATGAGAAAAAAAATTGAAAATCGTTGGAGTGGTTTTTTAAAAAATAGTTTTTTATATATAGAATTTAGAATTTTGAAAATTAAAAAAAAAATGACACGCAATTTTTTTGCTTTTGTTAATGCGGAGTTAAAAAATTTATTAAAAAAAATAATATCTACCCATTTTCGAAATACGTTATTTTCGAAAAAATAATTTCGAAATTTTTTTAAAAATCAATAATTTATTCTTTTGAAAATTTTGGTATACAATATTATTAGAACTTATTTGAAGCTTTTGTGCAATTCATTCATTAAAATCAGTTCAACTGATGATTAGATAGTCGAAAATCAACAAAATGGTTCTAAGAGAGATAACTTTTTTAAACGATAGATAAAAATAGATTTAGATAGATTTTTTTTTCCAAAAATATGGTAGATTGTACAGATATTAGTTCACAAACAAATTTTAATCAAAATCGTAGGAGCCGTTTTTAATTTTTTTAACATTTGTATGTGAGGTACCGTTATTTTTGGTTATAAGAATAATTTTAATTTAAAGCCTGCTAGCTAATGTTCAGAAACTGCTGGGTGCCAATTTTAATGAAAATTGACTAAGCCGTTTTCAAATCATTAGGTTCATTAAATTTTTTTTTAAATAAAAAAAAAAAAAATTTGAAAACTTTGGTTTACAAAACTTTTTCAAACATTCTCCATAAAAAAATTGATCAATATCAGTTGAACTGTTTATGATAAAATCGAAAATGAAAAAAATGGTTCTATGGCAGGTACCCTTTTTAACCATTTTTCGGAAATTTTTTTTATAAAATAGTTGCCTTTTTGTAAAAAAAAATACTGAATTTAAAAAAAAAAGTTGTAGGCACGTTTTTAAAAAAAATAAGATTTAAAATTTTTGCTAAGAAAATTTTTATAGCAGGTACCGTTTTTTTACTGTTGTTTTTTGTTTTTGTTTTTGTTTGCCAAGGGAAATTTTGCTACGCTGGCTATACAGCAATGAATAAAACACATCTTATGTATATGTATATCACTAGTAAAAAGCATGCAATACTTCAAAACACAAGGTAAATGCACTAAAGGGAATATTGTATTAGATTTTCTTAAAACATCTTTAATAAAAATTAGGTTACTAGTCCATGAATTTTTGTTTATCAATACCAAATTTTTAATTGCGAATAAGAGGTAGATTAGAGGTGAGTTAAACGTTTTTTATTAATAGGGCTTTGTTAATGATGAGATGACTCAAAAACAAAAACTCGAATTTCGTATTTTTATTTATACATATCGGTATATTATTTTATAAAACTTCTATGTCACAAACCTAAATATTGAAAATTTCTTAAAACAAATGAACCACTGTGCGTGGTTATAGAAGGGCACACAGACAACGAAAGGGGAAACAAAAAAAAAGTTTCGTTTTATTTTTACATTAATTGAATGTAATTGATTAGCTTTTTGAAAGAAAAAAAAAACACAGGCCTTTTGTTTTTATACTATTGCTGAGGGAAGGAGGCGTGACGAGACGAGTCGAACAGAACCGCCGCTACTTTCTGCCAATGCCACACAATCATGAGCTTTCGGTTTTAATTGAGGCACGATTTTCGGTTAGACCATCCTGATGGTTGTGCCTCAGTCAGTAATGAAAAGACAAACGTTGGGAAGGTGATTCGGTTACAATATATACCTACAATATGACACGGATAGGTTGGTTGATGGGGGTCTTGGTCTGGTTCTGGTATGTTTTTCATGTTCAATAATTAAGAATGAGCAATCGAATTGCCTTGATGAGAAGAATTGAATCTGATTGAGTTTGTTTTCCTTTTTGACGGTGGCGCCCATCCGCCGCGCCGTGATTGATTGTCTGATTGATTAAAAGGGGGGTTGCATAACAAAAAAAAAAAAAAAATAGTTACATAGGTATCCACTTCCACAACTTATGTTTAATGCATAAGTTCGCTTTGTTGGAGCTCCCTTGTGTGATTTTAAGTCTGCATGAAATGGGCGTGCAAAGGCGACACAAAGCCATTATAACTACGCGAGCCATGTCCATGTAGGTATAGGTATGTATATGGGCCAAGGCCTCTTTTACCCTACCCCCCAACCTCTCAAGCCTCTTTTACCCCTCTACCTCAACCTCCACCAACACCCAACATCTCCAATCAGAGATATCTACGTAAACAGCAAAACGAACAAAATAAAACATTTTGCATTGTATACAGCGGTATCTCATGACAAAGTGCCATTAACCGGAGTCTCTGTGTATATGTCCTCTGTGTTGTAGTAGTCCTTAAATATTTTTGTAATTTTATATTTTTTGACAAATTCCTGCGGCGGATGCAGTCCTCTGTTGTTTTACGCGCGCTAATTGCGTCCAGGATATAATATTTTTATAACACGGTAAGTAAACCGTTTTTTTTTTTTTTTTTTTGTATACATTATATGTATGTACATAGGTAAAAAAATATGGAGGACATGATTCATTATCTTTTTAATGACAAAAATAAAAACAAAAAATTCAGTTTAACATGCTTGTTTTTCTCTTTTGTTTTTTTTTTTACTAAAGTAAAATGATTGCTATAATATAAAAAAGGGGAGCAATAAATGGCGAACAAAATTGTTTAATCGATGCAGACTTCACATAGAATATTCCTTTAAGTTTTTGAAGATTATAAAACATTTTTAATGGAGTTTGATTAAAAAAAATATATTCTTATACATATACCTACCAAAAGGGAAAATAAATTAACTTAATTTTTATATTAGTGTGTATGATACGAGAACTTTCTTTTTGTCATAAAAACTGTTCAATATTCAAGTTAAGTTGTTTGTTTTATAATATAAGTAGTTCTGTGATATTTTTGGTACGATGCAAAATCATTTCAACTGCCTGATAAGTCACGTCGTCACGCCCGCCGCTCCTTTTTTCTAATTTTCGATCGTATGACGTGACACGTCACACGACACGACGTGAAGAGAGAAATTCTTTATTAAGTATTATTTCGTTATTTTCAATTCGTTATTATAAAATCAACTACAATAGATATCTCGTCACGTCACGTCGACGTTTCGTTGTTTAGTCGCATTGTGAATCAGTCAGAAATTATAATAGGGGTATTCCCGATTCGATGCAAACTGGTCTTGTATCATTGCAAAAGTGCAAAGTTTTTTTTTTACAATGGGGTTAGGGTATAGTAATTTTACACTTTTGCATTTTTGCAATGATACAAGACCAGTTGCATCGAATCGGGAATACCCCTAATATTTTTCTCTTCTATACTATAACAAGAAAATCATGTGTCGATAAGCATCCAATTTTTGAAATTTCTTACGTCCTCTTGTCATATTTTCTGCAACGACATAGTGTGAACTATAAAGGTAACGAAATAATATAATTATTTTGAGTGATGTAACCTCATCGACTTCAACGAATTCTTTATTTTAAATGATTCATTGTGATTTCCGTGGGTGGCTCGTATATTATGTTGTTTGGATATAGATGTAGTGTGCTGGTGGTTGGTTTTTGTAGGGTGCTGATGGCAGTTGCAGGGGGATAGAGATTCGAGTTGTAGGAAATGCTTTTTACGCTATACAGAACCTAATTAAGTAGTATTGTTTCAAATTGTGTGGGAGCTAATTATGATAGTGAAAATATATAAAGAGGAGCGATCTGGTTCAACTTTTACTATACCTGAGTTATGCACCCACGAGAGGTACCTGGAGGGGTATAACATTTGTAGTGGAAAACGAATTTTTGCCTTACTTTAATCGGGTAAGGGATACGAAATCAAATATGATAGTAACTCTTCGACTACAACTAATAATCTGAAATGTAAAAAAGATAGGAATGAATGGGGCCTTTTCATGTCACTTCGCCTGGAGAAGACAAAATATATTATGACAGATGGTTCATGGTTCCCAAAAAACTTTAGAAAAAAACATATAGAATAAAAGTTTTGAGAGTATAACTTTCTAAGTTTTTGCCTACAAATTGGTGAGCTGATTTTTTTAAATTTATTTCAAGAAGGTAATGCTAATATTTTTTAAGTTATTGCGAAAAAACATGACTTAAGATAGTTTGCTTATTTTTTTTTTAATTGACTAGGAACCTGTTATGTTTTTTTTTTTTTTTTTTTTAAATAGGCAAATTAGGTTACAAAAAAATTACAATATGGTCATTGTGAATGTTTTTCTAAAAAAACTAGGCAATTAGCTTATGTAACTGAACAAAAAATTACAATATTTATATTGAAATTTGTTTTTTTTTTGAGATAAGCAATTTTGTCTAGTTTTTTAGAAAAAGATTCACAGATTCTTAGTCGATTCAAAATGAAATCTTAAGTCGATGTAACGATGAATTTTTATTTGATTTACACATGGAAAAGTGTCTTAAGTCAGTTAAATATAAATATTACACTGCAAAAAAAATCGATTGTTTTTTTATTGTCTCAATAAAATTTAAAAATTTCTACCCAATAAACGATTTGTTGGCTCAGTTGAACTCCGTTTATTGGAATTTTAAATTTAAAAATTAATTACCGGTTGCTATAGTAACAATAAACTTTTTTTTAACACAATAAACTCATACATTGCTGATTGCGCCAAACAATATTTTTATAAAACTAAATTTTTTTTCTGTTCACGATATGATTTTATAAGAGTCGGTTAGCATCGACCATAATTTCCATTTAAGAAGGGTATGACAGCATATTTCGAAATGCAATTTGGAGTTGAGATCACTTGAATTGAATTTAAAAGTTCGAGGGACCTCAACTCCAAAATGCGTTTCGTCAGATGCTGCCGCACCCTTCTAAGTTCTACGACGCAAATTATGGTCGATGCTTGTCGACTCTTATAAGAATCACACCATGAACATACTGTAAATTCTATAACAGTCAACTATAATTTGAAAAAAAAAAGCATTTACTCCTATAAACACTTTATTTGGAAAGTAAATAGTTTATTGGATCAATACAAAGTTTATTACAATGAAAAAAAAAATGTTGAAACCGCAACTCATCAATTTATGTAAAAGATAAATTATTTCCTCTGTTAACAAACGTTCATTGGGCCAATAAATCACTTTTGCTTGTATCAATAAATGTTTATTGGGCCAATAAACCGCTTATATTATTGGCCCAATAAACCAGTTTATTGGACGAAAATTTATAAATAAATTTACTGTACCAATAAACTTTTTAATTGTATTTACGTGTCTTTTTGGTTCAGTACAGTAAATAAGATGAAAAAGTTTTCTTTTCAAAAAGGCAAATGAGAGAGATAGAATAAGTGTGATATGATAAGACATATGTGCTTGTCAAAAAATTTAATTAAAAAAAAATCGAGATTATCTTAAGTTAACTTAAGATGTTTTACCTTTTCAGTTGAGATTATACTAATAACAATTTATTTATTTACCTTCTGCAATAATGTCCAATTTCCAAATACTAACCCACCTTCTAACTTAGTGCAAGAGAGAAATGTTTTAAATATACGTAGGTGTTCTGATACATATATGTATTTACCTTTCTATTTAAGGAAAAATGAGGTTTTAGAAAATTTCTTGTATATACAAATACAGAAAAAACTGAATTACAACCCTCGGTGGTCATCCCACTATTCAATCGTGGTCTTTAATTTTCAATTGAATGACTTTTATTTGTAAATTCTAAACATTAATTGGACCAAAGTTTTATTTGAATTTAAATTTTTTTTTAAGTTCCAAGGACTGAGAGATTTTCTTCGAAATGAGAACCATTCTGAAAAAATGATATGAAAAGCAGATGCTGTGATGAAGAGGTTTTTATTTTTAAATGTGTGTGTATAGAACATATGAGTCGAAACTGGGAAAAAAAAAATTATCAACAAAAGCATTCGAAAATTCTATTTTTCAAACTTATAAAAGACAACATCAAAAAAAGGTTAAAGTTGAAAGAAGAGCTGTCCAAAAGGTTATCATTGCAATATACATGTATACGTATAGTTCTATGTTTACCTCTGCTTACATCCGCCTGACTGCAGCATATATATCCTTTGAAAGGATTTTATTCCTGACAGAGAATATACACACGTTAAATTGTGGGAAGGTGGGTGCTCTTTAGTGACAATAGACGATAACGTAGTATATCCGAGGAGGAGGTCATCAGTTTGAAGAGCGAATGAATTGGTGTTCTCTATAATGCCATCACGACCAGTGTTATTTATTCATTGGACACACTCAACAATTCGCAAGGAATTCTGTGCTTTATGTGATGCATTCATATATCTCTAATAGAATGATGCAAGGGTTAGTGTGCTTGTTTGCAGATGATAACATAGAATGTTATTAGATGATTCTCTTCACTCATATTCTCGGGCAAATATTACGCAGATTAAGATGATGTTTATGGATATAATAAAAATATTCACTTATTATTATTTTCATGGCTATAAGTGCCTAGTTTCACGGTCGTTTTACTGATCACATTGAAGAACAAATCCTTTCAGTTCAATCTACCCTCTCACGGACAGCGGCGATAGTTTCGGCAGATCTTGCGTTTCGTCGACGTACGGATGTTGGTTGATCTTTTACTGAACCAGTGGGCTCAAATTTATCCACCACAATGCGAATAGTCCTCTCGGTAGGACGATTATGGCAACCGTAAAATGGGCGAATCAAGTGGAATGTTGCCCGGACAGAACACCCATTTTCAAGGCCGTAATTCCAGACAAATAGGTATTTCGGGAGAGATATGATTTTTGAAAAATATCTTTTCACTATAAATGTTGTAAGCCATTGAGGATAATCAAAAAGTCTCACACTTCAGATTTTAGTTATTTTTTATAATTTATAGTAATTATATAAGGAAATAGTTTCTTAAATAAGTTTTTAATTATAGCCTAGTACGCAGATCGAGACAAACTAAATTTTATCTCTACATTCTTTTCCTCGAGATAAATTTTGAAGGTGTGGAAATAAAAATAAAATCGAAATGAGGACTGTATCAGTACAAAAAATTGTTTGCAGCCTTTACAGCGAGTTTATGTAATGATTTAAAAATTATTACTATGAAAATTAAGTGTATTTTCATGCACTAAAAAAAGTTGCCGCACTGGTATTTGGTCCTCTTGGATTCCTTCGTATTAGCTACGCCACTGACTGAGTGAGAACAGCTGTTTTAAATAATCTACTCTCATAACTTTCTTTTATGTTTTATTTTATGTTTCATGATCATCATTCACATAATACCTTTCAATATTGGAAATACTAAAACGAAAATATTTTTTTGGTTGATAAAAACCGAGATATTCATGAAACGTCAACATTTGTCTAGCAAAATAATGCTTCGAACATTATTTGTCTTGGAAAAATTAAGCGGAGACTTTTGCATGTACAGTTTGAAAAAAAAGTATGGTTTTTGCGTTTGAACTGCGTACTGCTCAAGAAAAATCCGAAACAAAATTTGTCTTGGGAAAAAATTTTTATGAGAAATTAAATTTTTTCCGAACTGCAATCTAGGCTTCATCGTCGAAAATGTTCTTTATACATGTTGATATATCCTGGCAAAGTTGCCAAAATTTTTCAAAGTCTATGTAGATTGGGAAAAAGATCAAGTCTTCAAGAGCTGTTATTGCGTTCTTTGAATGCTGTGTTTCTAGTTCTTCATGACATTTTTTCTTCCACAGCAAAACTCAGCCTTCATTGTATCCCAATTAAAAAATCTTCTATAAAATTTAAAGTTTTCCTCTTAATTTTTTTATTTCGCTCTTGCCAAGTATTAAAGGGATCAAAATATATAATGATGATAGAAAAGACTTATCGTCCTCGAACCGAGTTTCAAGTCTAGTTATATGAATTGTCGTCTATATGAAAAGTAATCGTAACAACTTTCATTAATTATTTTTCAGCATCCCGGTGGCAAACTTGGTCATTTGTGAACAAATTTGATCATTATTTTTTTACTTGATCGCATTGTCATTGTTTATTCCATTTGTACATTTTTTTCACGAAATGAAAAAAGAAACTCGACTTTAATTTGTATGCAACCTAAGGCGCTTTTATTAACGTCTGATGTAAACGTTGCATTAATTTGTTTAATTGAACGCACTGATAACACATGCATATGATCACTGAATGCATTAATTTCCTTCTTTTGACAATTTATTGACAGATGACTGGAAAACTCAAAATGTTGTGTTTAAATAAATCTCTAAGACGCTGTTTAGATTGGGAATATTGAGGCCGGTATCACGGCAGATCGTTGGCAAGAGAAGGGTGGGGTGAGGATTCTCGTGAGGCCCGAAGAAAACATAAAAACCGGACTCATGAGTCTACTTTGTTGTTGCTTCAATGTGTGGAATGTTGAAATTGTTGTTGTTTCAATGTATTTTGAGGCGCTGAAAGTTTCCAATGTAAACACGATGACACTCTCCGACTCACCAGTCCGGACTCAATCTTCCCAATCTAAACAGGGTCTAACGTACTTTGCGCGCTATTATTTCTTTATGTTTCGTTATTTATGATTCGTTACTTTTATTTATATATGGAAATCTAATTTAATTAAGTTTGTTAGGTACTTTGTGAATTTGTTTGTAGCTGTTTTTTATTGGTTTTGTTTATTATTAATAATTAAAAAATAATATAACATCTGTGCAATAACACGAAGAATATGATCAAATAAATGCAATGAAATCATTGTTCTGTGTTTACAAATATTTCTGATTTAAATTAATTTGGTCATTTTTAATTTCAGTTTTGAAAAAAAATTTTATTTTCAAGTGGCAACGGTGTTCAGCATCTGTGGCATTTACATTGGTACTATGCTGCTGCCTTGATACTGTTCGTGGAATTTTTAATATTTCAGTTTCATCCACAATATTAAGAAGGCCTTTCGCAAGTTATATGACTTGTATATACATACATACATAGTTTTAGAATATTTTATTTGATACTTTTGTTTCTATCATGATGACAATATGCACTCGTGTGAACAGACACTACGTCAGCATTTGATGCTGTCGATGTATATTTCCACATTATGCTTTGTAATCATGATCAGGCTTGTCAGATTGCGCGATTTATCGCCAAACAGGCGATTTAAAATTTCATTTGGCGACACGAAAATCGGATTGGTAATGTACCATCCGCAGGCGATATTTTTAGCTTTTGGCGATTTGAATTTTGATATGAAAAAGGTCGAATTGATACATACATTGAATTTATTAAAGAAGACTAGGTAAACAAAGACGTATTTTTTTCTTTAATTTCAAGTTTTTGAATTGTTTTGTTTTATAGTTTTTTATTTAATGAATGGTTTTTTGATGTAAAAACTACAAATTCCGAAATTTTATTTCATTTCTGAATTTGGTGATTTATTGGGCGGCAAATTTTGAAATTTGGCGACTTAACTTTTAAATTTGGCGATTCGGCTTTTTCAAACCTGACAACCCTGATCATGATCGACAACAAAAGTATCCACCAATTATTCATTTTTATATTTTTCAATAAACAATTGTATGAAAACAGTCCATTCGTTTCAATCATTATACTCCCTATAATTCGCAGTAAATATCATTAAATTCAAAAATAACTTTTCTTGAATTTTTCTCAACGCATTTTTCACTGGCTTTACATGGTCCAGAGTTGACACGAGGTCACAAGAGGAGGTTTGCAAAACTTAACACAGTGGCAATGTGTACGAAAACAATAAGCTTATCTCTGCCCAAAACTGATTTTAAAAAGCAAAGTCGCTTTAGATGAGGTTTAAGAGTCTTTACTAGTACTCAACTCCTCCAAAGTATGCACTCCTTTAAAAATTTCATTTAACCTCACTAATCCATCACCCCATCGAGTTTCACACACATAGATATGGCGTTAATTTCTTCAATTTAGTTTCCGGATAATTTTAATTTAAATCTTTTGGAAAATAAAAATGTCGTCCTTATAATCAAAGTACCAAACACAAACTATTGCTTGAACTACGTTATTACCACATCCAGCCAGCGTTGCCGATGTGGCACAATCGTGCCATTTTGACACGGAAATTTTCTCGTGGCACGGTGGCACGAAAAGTTTCAATATGGCACGTTTTTATTTCATTATTTTACCTAAATTTAAACTCATACAACCAAATTAATAAACGTGGAAAAGCGAAGGGTTAGGTCTTATTCCGTGGACTAAGTTAAACCACCGGAGAAGGTGGTTTAGCGAAGGAATAAGAACCAGATGTGTCAAATTTATTCAAAAATAAAAAAAAAATACCTAAGTGAAGATTGCTAATTTAACTTTGAATAAAATTAATAATGTCTGCTAGATTTATCGAGTTTTTAAACTATTGATTGTAATTATTGGACAATATCAACCACCATAAAAAGAAAACTATACAAAAATATATGTACCTATTTGATCTAATGGAAGTGCTAAGTGAGGAGGATTTCAGGAAGAAATATATTATGTAGATTATCCAAGGAAAATATGAGGAAACTCATTGCGGTTGTTGACGAAGACCAAAATGGGGACCCAAGAGGTGGACATATTTCTGTCAGTTTGCTAGTTATGGCTTCCATCAGATACATTCCATATAAATAAAAACAAAACTTATTATGAACTTGCCAAAAGCTCCTGTTTCTGGAAAATACATACACGAATAGAGAAAATGATTTTTTATTTGTAATAGTATTGAATTAAAATTTATTTTTAAAGAATAACTTGAGTTTTTTTCATATGGCACGAAAATGTCACAAATGGCACGTTTTTTCAAAGAGTGTGGCACGAAATTTTTTTTTTTGGCGGCAACGCTGCATCCAGCAATCAATTCGTTTTGAATAGCAGAGCTGAAATATGTAGCGTTTAAATTCAATTTTTTAGAAAATTTTTTAAGATTTGAATCGCCACATTTGCCTTGCATTCGTGGCAAAGCTCAAAAGTTACTATCGTTTTACGTTTACTATAAGCTGGTTCTAAATTTTATTGGGCCCTCAAGGCCATTTCTTGCCAATATATTTTATAAAAATTCATATTTTAACTGAGAAATATGAGCCAAAAGTTCACTTTTTAAGAGTTTCTATGGAGTGGATCACCTGGTTACGACCTTGCCCATTTTGATAAAACAATTTTATCATTTGGACGTGTTGTCTGTTCATGGTGATTTGGCAAAACAGACTTAATAATGGGGAGCCAATTTGACAACAATATGGCTGCTATCAATTGTCAAAGCTCGGAAGTCCCTATTGGAAAACCCTTTATTATAGGAACAACATAATCCAAAATCTATTTTTTATCGAAAATTACGGTTTTACCTATTGGTTTTTACTTTTTAGTATTTGACTGAAAATGAGTTATTTGTGTTTTTCAGAAACAAATTGTATTCAATTTAAAGTGGACCTAGTCACTATAAAGACAACAACGACAATAAGATAATAAGGGTCAGCTTCAAACTGCCAACGAGCCCAATCTACGAACTCTCAACGATCAATATTATTTCTTACCATGCATGAGGGATATTCTAGTAATATTAAAGGTTTCACATGCAGAAGACCTCATTAAACATTTTAACTGCCTTCGATATTCGTTTTAACCAACCTCATCAATCAGTATAGAGGGTTTTCAATCGATATTGTTAATATAGAGTTAATATTAATTTTAACATCAGCTTACTTTAAAAAAAAAAATATATATTTATAATTATATGTACAAATGCATTGCATGATGTAAAAAAGTCATTTCATCGTGTGGCAATATTTTATTGCCCAATTAAGTGCATACCCACATGTCGATGTTCATGCAGGATATGACTATATAATAAAACCGGTAAAGAGAAAAATAAATATCCATTTCTTTTTCTTTTATATCTAGCATATAATATACCCCCACCTATATTTTGCCGTTACAATACAATACTGCTACTTTTTTTCCTTGTCCAAGGACTGCTTGCTTTCATGTTGAATAAAAAAAAAAAGAATACAAATATAAACATATCTCACAAAGGGGACCCAAAAAAAAAGGACAAGAAAGCCGAACAAGAAGAGGGCGCAACAAAACTGGAGGTGTACGGATACCGGCCCCCTCAAGCCATTCACATGTATTTATAACCAAACCACCACCAACAAAAGACACAGCTAGCAAGACTAAAAAGACGCCCTGCCCCAGGACCGCATCTATCATCAGACAAGGAACACAAAAAGCTAAGATAAGCTTTTTTTTAAAGACAAAATTCTTTTATACTTTTTATTCGGCAGTTAGATATTAAAGAATTTAAGGGCACTTATGATTTTATGGTTCCACAGGAATTCAGTTAGTTAACCGGCATAAATTTCGATTTTTTAAGCTTTTTATTAAAATTTATTAAAACGAAAGTGCTTATTATAAGAATCGGATCTATTGATATGGAGTTTAAAATACTGGAAGAAAACGAAGCTGAAACTTCTTCGAATAATCTTCTTTATAATTTTTCCCAAAAACTATTTAGGGAGATCGTCGCCCGAGAATTGGTTTGTTCCATACGCCATTGGCACTTTTTCGAGAAAAACGCATTTAAAGGTTCGCTTGCTTAGTACTCCCAAACTGTGCGATAGGATTTTTTTTGTATTTTTTAAAATTGAAGTTAGTCTTATTAAGACTTCACCTACCAATTTTCAAAGTGTTTTGCCTTACCGTTAACAAGATGCCTTAATCAGCACAAATTTTTCGGTGTTGGTAGTGCACCCTTGGTGGCTGTCTTAAATAAACTTACAGTTTTGTACTCTTTTTCTTTCGCCGAGTTTTTAAATTTTTTTTCAAAATCGAATTTTTTTTCATAAAGTAATATTTTTACTTTGGAAAAAGGTACTTTGCTGAAGTCCATTTTGTTAGCCAAAATGGAATACGCCTTAAAATCTGTTGTTGGAATTATTTGGCAGTTACTATCAGCTGAATAATTTGGATCAGCTCTTGAATCATCACCTTTCGGAAAAATAACAGTTAGTAGTAAGTATAGTATTGAAATAAATGAGTAAGTTTTAATTTCTTGAAAAGTCTCCCGATGATGAAGAGGTAGAACTATCCTTGGGCAAGAACTGGTCATCAAACATACTTTATTTGAAAAAAAAACAAAACAAAATATATTATGAAAAAAATATAATATATTATAAATAAATTGTAAGAATAATTATAGCAGATACTTACTTTAGGATGCCGCTAGCCACAGAATCAGGTTCGGATGATATAGCGTTTATTGCAAAAAAAAAAAAAAATATAAACTTCACCGACCGCGCACGTCCTTCCACTTTGGCAGCCAAGCCACGACTAACTGATTTCATACAATTGTCTCGGGATATCTACACAATTGTTATGAATATGGCACAAACCAATACTAAAATTTTGTTTTCGATCATTGTCCCATAAACATAGCATTTCTTTAACACAAGTGCACGTAGGACAAACCAATTCTCAACATTCTTAGTATTTTTTCTATCCCTTGTCACCGTAATATGCACGTGGAACAAAACAATTCTGACAAAAAACTTGACAAAAATTATATGGAAAAATTGTCCCAAACGCCAAAAAATGGTTTATGGCACAAAACAATTCTAGAAAATGTTGATTTTGGTGGATATGGAACAAAATTGATGTTGGATATCTCGGGATTGAAAAGACGTAGCGCAAATCTGATCACAGATTTAGAAAGAGCATACAAAACTGCCATAGAATTCATTCCTAACTCAAAACCGACAAAAGTGGCGTATGGAACAAACCAATTCTCGAGCGACGAGATGTCTGATCGCTAGATCGTTAAAAATTTGTTTTGGGCTGTTCCCGCGAAACCTAAAATGTTAGTTTTTGTATGTGAAATCTCCAAACTATTCAGCTGTACAAATTAAGGTGTTGCATTTTTGAGCTGTGCATAGAACAGACACCACCCACCTGGGCCTTGAATTTTTTTTATATAAAACAAATTCATCCCTGTTGAAGTCTGTATATAAAACCATAGCGTCAAGGTATACTATCTCTGCAGCATCGCCATCATCATCATCATCAGGATAATATAATCTTCCCGATTCCCGATGGAAGTTATGTGGCTGCTTTTCGCTGTCACATGTTGTGATATTTATGCAGAGGCTTTCATGGGTCTTAGTTGGCCTGTCTGCTGCAGTGATTCTATCGCCATGAATTATGTATGCGAGTATTTTAGTTTTGCATCTTTGGGTGTCTCGCACTCCCTTTTATGACTCTCTCTGGGCACAAAACCGTACTCCCCTTGCTTTCTATCTATATACCATAGATACAGCTATACATACACACCACCCCGATCTTTTACCCACATAATAAAATGCCCAGATGGATGGTAGTGTGTGGCTGCTGAGGTGAAGGACGGATGCGGGATGATGTTAAAATTCAAAATGGACGAATAACAATAAAAACAAATAGAAAAAAAAAAAAAAAGAAACCATGCAGCCCGCCACACATACTACGCTGAAAGGTCCATGATCCTACACTGATGGTGGCAGTGATAACACGAGTGTTGTTCCTGAAATAGATATACCTAGATAGTAGATATCCTTTGGTTTTAGCGTGACAAGGTAAAGCTAAAAGAACGGGTAACAGTGAATAGAACAATACTAGAGAACAATAGATTGTGTGTTAGAAGGTTTTCTATATAATGTTAAAATGCCAGATAAAAATAACATTGAATCATATAACATAAGCTCTTATGCACCGTGACAGAGAAGTGTGAATATAATGATATACAGTCAAACTTCGATAACTCGAACTTCGATAACTCGATTTTTTTATAACTCGAACAAAATTATGTGGCAGCAGCGTTTAGAGTTCAACTCTCATACATTTTTTCCCTCATAACTCGAACTTTTATAACTCGATTTTCTTTATAACTCGAACAAAAAATATTGCATATGCATCAACTAAGTCGAACATTTTAGGGGAATTCCCATTTAGTGAGAAATAAATGCATTTTTGAAATTCGACATAATTATTTTATGTACAATTTCCAACTTCAATTAATATAGAAAGTGAAGACGAGACTTCGGTAGAGGAATTCATTCAACAGCCTTCGATGCATGTTGTAGCACATTTGACAATTTGAATTTATATTTGCAAACGTGTGACGATACAACAGATGAAATTTATGCAGCTTTAAAAAAATTAGAATCCTTTTTCTTGAAAAAAAAAAAACAAAAAAAAACTACTCTCAGACCCAAATAACTAAATACATGCAATAATTTTGTGTATGGTGTAACAACTTATGTACATTAATATCAAACATATAAGACTTAATAAAGCACAAAAAGTGTTGTGCATTATGCATATGTATTTCAAATATTGAATTGTTTAATTGTTTTAATTTTGATAATCAATTTGGATAACTCGAAGTCTTGATAAGTCGAACTTTTATTGTGGATAATAGTAATTCGGGTTATCGAAGTTTGACTGTAGTTGCAAGTAGGCTGGACAAAGAATTAAGAATCCCAGAATGATGCCATTAAAAGTGGTTATGTTTCTTAAACAAATTCAATTGTTCATAATTTATTTGTAAAATGTTTTGCAAAAACTCTCAATCTCTTGCATATCTGTCTGGACGAGCAGATTTTGAAAAAAGAAAAAAAAACACAACTTGGATACAACGAAATATTGAAGTTGTACTTATACAAATATAAAACATTAAAGGAAAACTAGGTTAGGTGTAGTAAAACAATCTATAGAAGGTATACATGGTTTAAATGTCAACTTGCTCAAATTTGTTTCGTCTACAAGAATTATAAGGATTGAATCAAACCCACAAGATAATTTTATGAAATCAATCATTGCTTTTGACTAAATCGACCAATCAGCTAATTTAAGCGAAAGTGTGCATTCGCTTCAATGTGTCTCGGTGGAAAAATTCGATTTTCTTATTCGATACGACACGTCCCGTATTCAGATGCGTCCTGTGAACAGATGAGAACGTAATTTGTGCCTAGCTATCTGCTGTCTCCAATTTCGCACCACCTGAGTCGCGTTCGTCCTCTACTATGCGCCACCGTAACTCGGGGATGGATTCAAAGATTCATTGTGTCGAAGATTTTGTGCCAATTCGTTCTTAATGAAATGTCGCGTCGAGTCGAAGTTGGATCGTTGACTTTTTACTTTTTTCAGTAGGTGAGTTTTTAATTTAATTTTGGTGTGGGCAAAACCCCCATTTATTTGGCCTAATACAAGCTAATTGACTTAAAAACTAAAAACTTTAGCTAAGATCGGGATGAGGGAAGAAGGTTAAGAAAGCGGAGTTTTAGGCAAGGAGTACTGAGTCGAAGCAGTTCAAGTTCGAATTAACATAGCGTAGCATCCGAGAAATAGGTTCGTTGTAGCCGCATAAGCAGTGCGATTGGTGGGAAGATAGAACAGACGAGGATTTCGTATATATTAAGGGGTAAGTGTTAAGATATATAAATAGTTTATGAGAGAAATGCAGTCAACGGATCCGGAAAGTATTATCGTTGAATGAAGAGAATGTCGCAAATTTCTCTACGATCTTCCAGCAAATTCTGATTTATTAGTTTAAGGCGGTTTTAAGTAAGGAGGTAGGATAATTGTTCCAAGATAGATCTCGAAGGGCAAAGCGAAGAAAACCACGTTGTATACGCTCTAGATTATGGAAATATGAATATCTTGTTAAAAAGACCATATTTGACAGACATATTCAAGGAGGGGCAAACAAACGTTTTGCATATAGGGACTGGGCAACATAGCTTTATTACAGAATTGTTTGGTTGGGACCATAGTTTCACGAAGTCAAGTGCTGAATTAGCTTAAGAATTATTTCTTCTACATTTTTTAGTGACGAACTTGAGTTTCTGGACAAATAATATGCCAAGGTGTCGAATATATATTTAACTGTGGAGGTTAATCATGGAGAAAATAAAGACATACATTTGCGTGAAAAGTGATAGATTGGCATTTGGAAATGTCAAGCTCCAAGCTGTTTTTGAGGCACCAGACTGAAGATCAAGATCGTTTTGAATAGAGGAAAAGTCTTCTGAAGAAGAAATTGTATTGAATAACTTCCTATCGTCGCGTCGGCGAACAATGAGATAGAGGAATGTTTGATAACCATTTCAATATCATTAATAGTCAGAATGGAATTTCGCTGTACAGCCAATATACGCTTCTACTTCACTGCATAGATGGGACCAATAATCATCTGGAGAATCTTCCCCTAAAAACAAACTGCATAAAACTTTCTCATCCGTCTTTGACAAGTTCCGTGCTACATGCACCATATTGCAAGACTGAGGATGATTAGCGTCTTATAAAGGGATGCCTTCGTTACTCAGTATGGGGGGCTTTTCTATCTCAATAATTACCCCCTTAGCCCAAAGAATGCTATAAATTCTCTGGACTCTGTTTCAACAAACTCAACAACGGCCCAAAACTGTCAACCATCTCTCGTTGAGATGGCGAAACAGTTCAACATTCACCTTTGCTGGCTGCCGGGCTATAGAGACATTCCAGGAAATTGTAAAGCTAATGATCTAGCCAAAAGTGGAACAACAATACCCCTCTTAACAGATAAGGGAAATATTGGTATACCTATTGCTACATGTAAACTTATGCCAAACCAAGTTGCTATAAAGAAAACAAGCATTTGATATCTTTAAGCAGATTACTATTAGCTCCGTTATAGGTGTCATAATAATTCTTCTAGGTCGACTATAATATTCAAAATACTTGTTAAGGCAAGCACGTACTTCTTTGCTGCTAGTAGAATTGACCGGAAAAAGTTTCACATGCTTCGTAAAAGCATCTACCATGACCAAAATATGTTTTCGTTTTGAACGTATAGATGGGAGCGGGCCAAAGTGGTCAATATGTAAAGTATCGAAAGGTAAAGGTTTCTTTGGAATTGAATGAAGTGTTCGATTATGGCAATGCGAAGGAACAGAATACATAATACATTTTAAACAATTTTGAATAACACCTTCAACCTTTTCTTTCATAGCCGGGAACCAATAATTCATTTTAAGTTGGTCAAGACATTTCGCAGTGCCTAAATGACAAATTTTTTCATGAGCTGCCCGGATAACATTACTTTCCATTTCACGTGGAACGTAAAACAACAAATGATTATTTTTATCTTTTTTATATACAAGTCCATTTTCTAAAACAAAATTAGGAACTAATTCGTGTTCTAACCTATCTCTTAAATGCAAAATGCGTTCGTCACGATTTTGTGTGGCTCGTAGCTGAAAATCAATGTTATCAACGTCAATAACTAAAACTGAAGAATTTGATGTATCTTCAGTTA
Source organism: Epistrophe grossulariae (assembly GCA_929447395.1). Classification (NCBI taxonomy): domain Eukaryota; kingdom Metazoa; phylum Arthropoda; class Insecta; order Diptera; family Syrphidae; genus Epistrophe; species Epistrophe grossulariae. Next base: position 130,850,108 of record OV839567.1, read on the forward strand.
AAATTGGAAAATATCGACTTAGAGTATCTACATGAACCATCAATGAGCCATTTCTATGTTTGATAGTGTAGTTGTATTTTTCCAAAGCAAGAGCCCAACGAGCAATACGTGGATTGATGGTCTGTTTATCTAACGTCTGAGCCAGTGAGTTACAGTCAGTAACAATTCGAAACGGAATACCATCAACATAAGTATGGAATTTTTCAAGAGAATAGATTATGGCTAATGTTTCTAGTTCATAGCTATGGTAACGAGACTCACTATTGGAAGTAGCTTTTGAAAAATATCCTATTGGGTGAAATTTTCCATCATCTTGTTTTTGCAGGAGAATACCACCATATCCCAATGAACTAGCATCACAATGTAATTCCGTTTCACGTGTTGGATCATAAAGAGCTAAGACCGGACTACTTACTAATTGTTCACACAAAGAAGTAAAAACTCGTTTACAAGTTTCATCAAAATTGAACGCAACATTTGATTTTATCAATTGTCGTAGCGGATACGAGACCGTAGAATATGCATTTATAAATCTACGAAAATATGAAAATAGTCCAAGACATTTTTGTAGTTCGGAAACATTAGAAGGGAATGGAAGATGCTTAATGGCATTTAAATGTTGATTGTTAGGCCTTATGCCCTTTTTGCTTACAGTAAATCCCAAATATTCTATTTCGGTAAAACAAAACTGGCATTTTTTAAAATTCAACTCGAGACGAAATCCAGCTAGTCGCCGTAAAACACGTTTAAATAAAATAAAGTGTTCATCAATTGTATCTGAAGCCAAGGTTATGTCATCTAAATATACAACCACAGATCCTTCTTTTAAAAATGGACGCAAAACGTAAGTAATGAAGCGTTGAAAAATGGGTGGACCATTTTTTAAACCAAAAGGCATAACTAAATATTCATATTGCCCATCTGCAGTTACAAAAGCAGTATATTTAATCGAATCTTCATCCATGCGGATTTGATGAAATCCATTTCTCAAATCTAAAGTAGTAAAATATTTTTTTCCACTTAACTTTTCTAAACATTCGTCAATAAGAGGTAATGGAAAACTATCACGAACGGTTATCTTATTCAATGGTCTATAGTCCACACATTGGCGTTTTTCACCACATTTTTTTGGAACCAAAACTAAAGGAAAAGCGTAAGGTGATTCGCTTGGACGTATGAATTTCTTTCTTAATAATTCTTGAACATTTTCCTCAACAATCTTTTTATCTGCATATGATATTCTTCTGGGAGCATAACTTATAGGATTATTAGAAGAAAGGTGTATTTTCATTTTGTAATCGTGATCTATAATTTCAATATTATCAACGTTTAAATAGTCGGAACATATAATCTCTTTAATTTGTTCTTTTTGAAATAGAGTGATGTGCGGATTAATATTATAAGTTTCAGAACTTTTTTCAATTATGTCAATAGCAAAAATTTCGGGAACCAAATGACAATCTATGTTCTCAGGTTTATCACACATACGAGCAGCTAAACCAACAACTGAGAGCTGATGGCACAAGGAACATACGGAAGGAAATCTTGATTCTTTTCCAAAGAAGTAACTATATTCACAATGTAACACTTGATTATCGACCTTAATTTCTCTTTTATCGGAATCAATATTAAGTTCAACGTTTGGTTTCGGAATCAAATTTGAAATAAAAGATAAGTGAATTTTAAATGATCGCAAAAAATTGCGACCTAATATCAATGAATGTTTAATTAAATAATCAGGAATTACATAAATTTTAATTGATTCGGTAACTCCACGAAAAGTTACATAAATTTCAATTTCACCGTAAGTACAGATTCGGAAATTACCAACTCCACTGAAATCAGACGGTTGAATTGGTCCGAATTGAATTTCTTTAGGAACAACGGAACGTTTGATCAAACTAATTGGACTTCCAGTATCAAAAAGAGAAGTAAATGTGTAACTATGTGAAATAGAACTCTTGGGCAGAAAAATAACACTTACATGATTTAATTCATCAACATGTTGAGAAATTTCTTCGGAATTTTCATCATATGGTTCGGAATCGGATTTAGTTTGAATTAACGCCACTTGTCGGTTTTTTGGTGCAGGTTTTGGGCAATCTTGTATTATGTGTTGAGTGGACCCACATCGGAAACAAGATCCTCGTTCTCTTTTTTTTTCGGGACAAGACGAGGAATAATGTCCAACTCCGGAACAATTGTAGCAAAGAACCTGTTTAAGATTGGTATTACTATTTGTTCTCAACCTGGCTCCATTTGTCAACGGAATTGCAAAGGAAGTGGAAGGCTTGCAAGCAGATGAATGGGACACATTAGCGTGAGCGGAACTCATTTCACGTAACTGTGTATAGCGATGAGATAACTGTTTTAATTCATTAATGTTGCGAGCAGGATACAAAATAGCCACATTATTTGAACGATCTCGAAATCCATCGATTATGAACTGAATTGTCTGTCGTTCATCAATATTAGCACGAGATGCCAACTCTTCCATCTTCAAAATGTAACCCATAATTGATGATTTTGCTGAGCTGAAGGTAGTTTTTCGCATTTTATCAATTACTTCAGATATTGAGTAACTGTGGCCAAAATTTGAAAGAAATTTTGCACGGAATTCATCATAAGTCTTGGAATCATCAATTCGCAAAAACAATTCAGCAGCGGAATTAGGTCGCATAAGTCGACGGATGGATTTTAAACGGAAAGTAGAATCTGATTCACATATACGTTCAAATGTATCCAACCACTTATATGCATCATATGAATCATCACCGGAATATTCAGGAATCGAATGTTTAATATCTTTAAAAGAAGGTGCAACAGACCTACTTGATTCACTTGCTTCGTCCAACAATTTCAATTCGTTGCGTAATGCGATTAACTTCTTTTTCTTCTCCAGTACTCGAATTTCTCTTTCAATGAGAGCTTCTTCGTCATCTAATTGCACATCATTCCTCGGAATCATTATATTTTCTTCAATCATTATATTTTCTTCAATACAGCCAGCTTGTTCAGGACGTACTGATTGTTCTTGCTGTGCCGAAACTTCAGCTTCTTTTCTTATAAACATTTCTCGAAGCTGAGTTACTGTTGCTGTTGGTGGAACTTCCACATTGTTTGCATTACACCATGCAAGCAATTCGTTTTTATTCATGCGTTGAGACATTATATATATATTTTATTAATTTTACTATTAAGTCTTGAATCTTGGCTTATCCCACTTCTGAGTTGTAAAGGGTCTTAATTCATCGAATGAAACTAATAGTAAATTTGTTTAATATTTTATATATATATTATTTATTAAGAACTATGTTTTCTCCCTTTGAGCTCTCGTTGAATAATAATAATAATAGTTTAAAATAAAACATACATATATTAAAAAGTATACTTGGAATTTAAATAAAGTATGTATAGAGTGTTGTTAGGTAAGTGTATAATATTTGTTGTTATAAATGTCCTTATAGAATCTTGAGTCCCCTTGAATAAGTGTCTACTCTCATTTTACGATTGTAAAATTTTGAGGATGCCTTATGTATAATCTTTTATCATATCTAGGATTGCCGTTTGACAGCTGAAAATTTGTGTTCGTATTGAATTTCCTTTTCTCAGTTATTGCTTATTGGTTCTCTTCGTTTCTTTAATTTGACTAGTCGATAAATTAAACAATTAGTACTTTAAGTGATAATAGAGTACAATCCCAGAGAATATTTTTTTTCTCTATATACTTAGGTACAAATTTTCAAAAGACACTTGGTAATATTCGGTACCAATAAGTAGTGTGGGACTTTAACTGTGCCGAAACCACTGGAAAATCAGAATCAATCTAAGAAAGATCGACAAAATATTTTTATTTCTTATTATAAAATCGGAAGTTTAAAGTTTTAATATCTAATTTCCCATCGCTTTTGGACCATCAACTCATGAGGTTAGGTTCTTCTTAAACGAATACTCATTCGTACTTTTAAGACAGGATCTATTTTGGAGTTAGAATGACTATTCACTCGCTAATTATGTGATACATTGTGTTTTCTAACCAATTCTGAAATTATTTTTATTTGTAGGTGTATGTGAACATTATCTAATAATATTTTTATTTTGTTATGTTTATATGAGTTGATTTTGTTTCATTTAGTTTGATACGCCACTGTTGCGTCCAAACTGTTACTTTATTGCAATTTTTCTGTAGCCTTCACAAAGCATTTATCAGGCACTAAAATGGCATTATATCATCTGAAAATGTGGTCGTTATAGCATTGTTGTCCACTGAAATATCCCAAGTATGTATAATATAACAAATACATTGTTGGTCTTAGGACACTTCCTTGCTTCAATTTAATTATAAGTTCAGAAGAACAAGTTTGTGCGATCGAGCACTGTATTTTATTTTTGAGGTTTTCATTTAATTTTCATTACAAATTCAGTAGAATAAATTCAAATTTTGTTGTATGAATTGCGACTTATGTTTAAAAGTGAAAGTCAATTTTTACAATTATTGAACAAATTTAAGTTTTTTTTATATAATTCCTTGCAATTGCCAATTACATTTTTTTTGCAATCAAGAGATCAACATCTATTGGTCGCAATTTTTAAGTCAAAGGAAGAGATATCTACATAACCTGCAATATTATTTAAGGAATTTATTACAATTTCAAATAAAACGTCTCGAATATTAAACAACAACAAAAAAAAAAACATTCCTACTTGAATAGGTATTAATTTTAAAATTGTTTTATCGTTAAATTTAATATGCAACAGTTTTACATATACATTTATGTGTTTTAAGATATCAAGTATAAATAATTGGTTGAATAATTTTCATTATACCTACATAAATGCTAATTTTGTTTGTTATTAATTATTATTATTATTTAAATTTCATAAAGTTGGAATTCGAAAGGTAAATTATCAAAAAATGTTTCAATGATTCCTTGTTATAGTTCATAATCGTAATCACTTGAAATTAATTATTTAACCACAAACAAATCGGTGCAGAAAAGATCCTGTTTAACCACCTGCGTTATTCCAAGTGGGTTTATGTGAAATTCATATAAATCTCTCGTAGAGCCTAAAGGTAAGCTTGTCGGCAAAATTTTGTAATTAAATGTGCTGTTAAACGTTGATTGCGTGAAATGGGTAATTTCGTTTTCGATGCTCAAAGGTCAAACAGTCAACGAGTGGGAGCAAACCTAAATGTACATCTAAGCATTATATCTGTAATCATACGAATAAGAACAAAAATTAGAACAATTATATATTTAGTCATATAGAATCTACTCACCCATGTGGAATATAAAAAAAATATATTATTTTATTCAAATTTATATATTTTAAGGATAATAGAATCATATATCTTGATTTGAAGCTTAATTGCGGCTTAAAGCGTTTGAGGAATATTAATTATTCAAGCAACTTTTGCCTGCACCATCTCTCCTGTTTTGCTTTTAGTCCGCCATTGTGGTTGCAGCCCATGCCGCTGTATATTATACTCCTCTACATCGGATGACTGAATTTGCATGTTAGTGGAGATGATGGTGCAATGATGTTATGCCGTTTCTGTGCCAAGTCTAAGAGAGTGCCTTGAGAGTGGGCGGAGATTTTGATACTTTAATTGTTCCTGCTTTGCTCCTTAACAATGAACGTGTATACTGTATACTACAAAAACATCACACCTCGGCTCAATGATATGACCTTTGCTCTGACGTTTGTATCTCGTTGAGAAAGTGTTGTTTTTTTTTTTTTGCATCACAGACATATTATATTACCATACATACTCGTACATATAATATATACATGGGAAGTCGGTGGAACTATATTGCTTGCTGCTTTTTCCAGCAGAGCTACTTGAGATTCATTAAGCAAATTGTTTGTTTGCAAAATCATGAATAATATTTTATTTGAGAATGATCATACTCACGATTTATGATGTTGGTGGAGTTGAATTTTCATATAAAATTAACCTCAAATTTTCTAAGTGAAAGAAACATTTTTCACTTAGAAAATTTGAGGTTAATTTTATATGAAAATTCACTAAAATCAGTTGTTTTAAAATATGCTTATTTTTTAACAAATCGTTAAATCAGCTTAATTTTGACTCTTTGAATTGGAAGTATTTTATCGTAAAACAAGATCGAAGAAGGTCAAGCTGTCACAAGGTGTCAAATTCCACATACGATGTGATTGCTTTGAAGACATCACTAAAAGTTCCAAAAATTACAATTTTATTTTTCGCCCCGATTTTAATTTGAATGCTTTGTATAGGTAACATTTGGATCGAAATGATCTATACGTCAAAATATAATTTTTGTATCTTATTGTCAAAAAAAAGAAGTCAAATTCCATACAAGTAAAGTTACGATAAGATTATCTTTTCTTATATCAGAAAACTTGGTTTAATAATTGCTCGGAAAAATCCGAATTTAGTGGGATTTGAAATAAAATACTCTATATTTCCTAAATACAACGTTCCTTTTTAATTATTGAGATACTCACTCTGTTTCTCTCCATTTTGAATTCATGATTGAAAATATTCTTTCTGTAAACGCACATCCAGAGATCAGAAATAACAATATGGTTTCTCTCTAAGAGTTACTATATACATTCCTTTAAAAAGATTTCGGTTTCGATTTGAGATTTATTTGAACAAAAATTAGGTTATCGGTTGAGATATTATATTTTTTATTTTAAAAATATCTCTCAATGGTTGAAAAAATAAATGGAAAAGAAAATAAGTAAAAAATGGTTAATGCAAAAGAAAATATCGAAAATGATGTCGAGACTTTCTACATTTCGTCGCCCGAGAATTGTTTGTCGAATAAACCATTTGAGCAATTTTGGGAAATCGCATTTTAAGTTTCGCGTTTAAATAAAAAAGAAACTGACCGATGAAGTTTTCTACAATTTTAATAAAATTTTGTGTGGAAAATCTTCTTTTGATTAAGGTATTCCAGATTGTTGAGTCAGTTTTAGTTCTTATTCTATGGAGGATTATTTCCAAGATCATTTTTTCTTATACGCCACGAAAATCAGTACTTTGTTCGATCCCCATACCCATACGACAAAATGAACACAAATGCGTTAATTGAATGCAATACCGAACCGAGCGAGATTTCCGATTTTTTTAAAAACTAGAAGACATTTTAAAATCTGGTTTTTAGTGTTTGAATCCACTACGAGAGTTGAATATTAAAAACAAAATTACTAGAAAATAATGTAAAATTTTGAACAAAATGAGTTTGAAAAAAACTTTCTTCATTTTTTTTTTTTTTTTATTTGAGTTTGAAAATTAATTTTTCCAAAACTATTGCATAAAAAAAAAATAAAAATGGAATTAATGGATGTATTTTTGGGTTTAAAAAAGGCATAACATGACATTTTAAGTGATGCGGTTGATTTTTAATAATTTTGTTTGTAACTAAAAAAAAATGCAGTTAATCAGTAACGGTAACGGTAACGGTAACGGTAAATGATAGGTCAAATCTGATTTCAGAAATGGAAAGAGGACCATAGAACTGCATACCCACTTTAAAAAAGTGCATTTTGGCGTTTACGACTAAACAATTCTCGGACGACGATTTTTCAAATAAATATAAAATTTGTTTATTTTAATTTTGACGTTTGAGAGCAAAAATGCATAAACAGGAACCTTAAGGTGCAATCCAACATAAATATAGTACTTTTGAGTACTATGTATTTCTTCAACAGTATATAGTACAGGGACCCGAAATATAGTAGTTTCAATTTTGTACAATGGTTGGGAACCCTTAAACCTACACCATACTTACTTACTTATAGGTTCTTGGACATATTACGTCCGTGAGGTTCCGCTTGCGGGGCATAGAGCCTCTCCTATTTTTACGCACCATCGTGTACGATTTCTGATGATGTTACTCACCTCTCTCCAACTCTTCCACAGTTGTACTGATTCCTCTTCAACCGTTCTTCTCCAAATATTTCTAGATCGGCCCACTTGTTTGCCCACCTGTTTGAGCGGGTTCCATTGAATCGCTTGACTCGCAATCCACTTATCTGAACTGTTCTTGCTTGAATTTCATCACTGGAGATTCGATTGGGCCAGAAAACCTCAATATGTTTCGAAGACATCTACATATTAAAGAATGTTTGCAGCTTTCTTGTGACAACGGATGTGACTTCTCAAGTGCTGCACCCATAAAGCAGCACGGATTCAACATTGGAGCAGAACATTCCTACCCTGATCTTTAAGCTAATAGAGTTGTTTCGCCATATTTCCGACAGCAGTCCAAACGTGGCCTTTGCTTTCCCGATTCGGCTGTTTATATCTAGTTCAGTCCAGTTCAGTTTTTAAGAGAGTAGAGATAAAATACTTCCAAGATATTGGAAGTTCTCTACCATCTCTACTGGTTGTCCCGAAATATCTACTTGAATAGATGACGAAGTTCCAAGGCTGAGCCTTTTAGTTTTTGCCTTATTTATCTTTAGCCCGACAATGTCAGCTTCTCTCTCCACCCTTTTTGTCATTTGATGGAGATTCATGATCCTATAAGAGATTAAGCATACGTCATCCACGTAGTCCAGATGTTTGATGTGTGATTGCAGAGTCTACTAAATACGAGTTTGTGAAGTTAGCCCCCCTTTTTTGGAATTTAATATCTTTGATTTAATGAATCAATCAATAAAAACATTTTCGAGTTTTTCCCATAACTTTTGAAATTTTGCACATAGGTGTCCAAAAACTTGGAACAATGTTCAAAACAACTAGAACAATTTTCAAAAATTTTATTTTCGAAAAATGAGGCTAGGTCAAAAAAGGTTTGACCTAGCAGAACAGCAGGAATATCCAGTGCGGAATCCTGCATACTAGAATCCCGAAAATAAGTATTAAACCTGCCGTTGTAACAGAAATATTTCCAGAGGTCGTTAAAAGTTATATCGATTCTTACGAAGACGGTGCTGTGATATACTTTTTTCAAGATTCGTAGCACGAATCTGTTACCACGGGGCCTGTGATATATGGCCGAATGTTCATATACCTTCCTCTAAAAGTAAGTTTTATTTAATTTTTCATCAATTCTAATTTTATTCAATAAACCATAAGTGATTTGGGTATTCGATGTACCTATAAGTTAAAACTTCCTCTTCCGAATTCTCATTTACATGTTCTTCCTCGGGCACATTATGTGTAATTGAAAATGAAACCTGATGAATTTACTCTCGTGTTATATGAATATATGCCTGGTATTTAAATTAACCCCATATAAAACCCTTTATGAGCTGTAATCAAAGTATTCTTTTGTCAGCGAAAGCGAATAACCCCAAAATCCCCTTTTATATAAAGACAATGTGATGTGGTTTAAATTACATATACGGGCCTTAATCGACACCGAATTAACCGAATAACGCTTGCATATATATAGAGTGGATACCATGTACAATAATTGACTACAAACCTTATATAAGCGTTTGGCGTTCATTAGAAATGAGATTTCATTAATCTACACAATTTGAGACACCAACTCACTTAAGATGGTATTGTATTACCCTAACACTGTCAATATATAAACTGCCAGATTGAAGAAGGGCCCATTGTCAATTGTCTGATGACTTTGGCTGGGATATTACCTTACACACCGCAACCACAACTCTATACCTACTGCCATATCTTCGTATTGCTCGAAAGGGATACGGCCAAGTTAAGTATACATACTTTGGTGCTTGATTTCAAATCCTTCCTACCTACTACCGCATCGCACCATCATCATGCACCATCGTATACACCATCAACATCACATCTATACATCTCCTTACTTTCTTGGCAAACTTGTTAGTGTGGGAGAGCGAACAGTTTAGCTATACAACATCTTTTGCAAATAGCCTTTTCGACAAAGTAGGTATAGTATAGTCCTTATAGTCCTTAGCTACTAAAGGACTCTTCTTCTTCGGCTAACGTAACACTTTATGTTATGATATCTAATTTCAATGTTGGAACAGCACTTGTGCAGAAAGTGGTAATCTATAGAAATCTTTACCACGAACGAAACCACAACCTTTTGGATAAAACCTCCTCAAACTTCTTTGTAGGTATATATTATTATATTGAGTGGCATCCTCCGTCATGATATGGGTGTAGCATATAATATATACTAGATGCGCAAAGGTTACGAGAGATGTTACTAACTATATCTTCAATGATGGTGGCAGAAATTAGTTGATTATAGGATCCATCAAAAGGTATTCTTTTTGTGACAACAATGACAGCGATAATGATGATGCGTTATCCTTTGAGAAGTTAACACTCATGATTCTTGAAATTTCACTTTTCAGCTGCAACTTTATAATACGCATACAAAGAATTTCACTTAAAATTGCAATCCAAATCCAATATGTATAAACTATTCAGTGAAAATGTCGCTTTCAGGTTTAAGTATACATTATTATAAACGTTAGCCTTCAGAAAATTTAACGATCATTAATTCTTCCTCGAACCACAGATATAAATAAATAAATGAATTATACTCTTTTATTATTATTTTATAAAATAAAGCATTCTTTGAAAGATTCAAAATGCATGTGAATTCAAATACAGTAAAACCCGCTTAAAAGAAACGGAAAATGTCACAGTCTTTCTTTCACTTAAGCGGGTTTTTCAATTTAACGAACCCTGCTTAAAAAAAATTGACTTAGGCGAGCCTCTTCAAAGATTGTATTTTTTTTTGATGAGTCTCGATATTTAATTTAAAAAACACAAACATATATTATACATATGCCAGTGTGTATATGCCCTAGGGTATTATAAATTAGGCAAATGTTAGAAGAAATAGAAAGATAGGATAGAGTTTTGTTGGCACAGTGGATTGAGAAATTAGGTTTTGATTATCTCATTAAATCCCAGGCGTGGCGTTCAGTTGGGGGAACATAGAAAAGAATGCTGCCTAGACTGGGGATCGAACCCACACATCCAGGTTAGCAGTCAAGCACTACTTTCACTGCGCCGCCGGGGTCACCCCCAATATAGTCGAAACACTGTAATTTTGCGTAAATATTTTGATATATTATATATAGCCTCTTCATAGCGTTATTAAGAAACTGCCAAAAATCCCCATAGATATGAGCGCCGCTTACAATTTTACGGGGGGTTGAAGGCCCCCCAAAATGTTTTTATAGAAATAACTCCCAAATAGCATAGTGGTTGATGGTTCAAGTTGTATATGGGTGATTCTCTGCCAACTGTGATTTTTTAAATAAGAATTTTGCTAAAATTAAAAGCCATTGAAAATTAATTTTTTTTATTTCATTTGTCTTTAAATAGGCATGGTATTGAATCTGTAAGAGTATTTTACTACAACTTTTAAGGAACAAAAAATATGGTAAAAAGTACTAAATCTCGAAGACATGGTGCTGACACTGATTTTTTATTTTTGAATTTTTGAATTTTTATATACTTTTTAACTCTTTTTGAAAATATTTTTGTTGAGTTTCTCAATTCTCTCTTACGATTCGACGTTTAAAAGCCAATGTTTTATTCATGTTTTTTAGTTTTTCAAATCTGTTCTTTGAGGTTGGAGTCTTTATTTTTATAGTAGGTTATAACTCAACATTTATTGCACAAATTTGCTTTAATATGTTTTTTCCGAAGTACTGGTACCAAATAACATGATTTTTAGCAAAATTGCTTGAAATCATTTAATTTAAGTTAATCATAAATAAATATACCACGGTACTGACACCCACGGTACTGACATTTAGGCTTTAATATTACCTCTCAAAGCTTCTGAGAAAAATAAAATCCGTTATAATTTTAACTTATATGACTTAAAAAGAAATGCAATATTCTAAAAATCACCCCAACAAATTTCATAACACGCTTGCATAATACTACCACGGTACTGACAGGTAATTTTGTGACACACGATTTTAGAATAAAAACACTTCACTCTTACAGCAAAATTGCATAAGTAAAAGAAATTGACTTTTGTTAACAATAAATATATAGTGCCCCTTTCAAACGGCACCACACAAATGCCATAAAACTAAAAACAAAATGGCGGTTCAGCGGTAAATCTTTTGAATTCAAAAAGAAAATGGAATCCGTGGACAACATTCAATTATTATTATTTAATTAGAGAGCAAATATTTTGACTTGATATTCTCAAAATATAATCAAGCAATTATTCTACTCAAACTTTTCTGAGAACAACATTTTTATTCAATGACGTATTTTAATAGAAAATTGTAGATTTAATTGGAAAAACAAGGATTGTACATGCCACGGTACTGACATTTTGCGTATACTTTTTCAAGTCAAGAGGAAAGGGTAGCAAATTTTTAAACAATCTGATATGTATATTGTAGTACCAACTTATTTCCACAATTCAAACCAGAAATTCATAAGAAATTTTTACATTAAGCTACAAATAAAGCCCTAAACACTAATGGTCTGTTTGGTAATGTGAAATTTCTTGCGAATTTGCACAAATTTTCACAAAATTTCAAAAATTGCTGTCAAAACCCATAGAAAAAAAAACTCAGTTTTTGGGAAATTTGTTGAAAAAAAAGTTACCACAGGCATAAAGAATCACAGTTGGCAGAGAATCACCCATATGAATTATGAAGAGGCGATTATAAGTCGCTACAAAGTGAGTTCTGAACCACTAAAATTTAAAGACATAGAGTACGACAATGTACTGTACGTGTGTAGTTTAAAATTTGTTCACAAGGAAATTACGTACTCAGTGCATGTTGGTTATAGGTACTGATATTGTAGGTACAATCATATTGGAGGTACAATCATATTGTAGGTACAATCATATTGTACAGTAAAACCCGCTTAAGAGAAAAACCCACTTAGCTGGAACACTTTTTTCATCCACGAGTATTTGTCGACCAATTCCCTTTATAACCGCTTAAGCGAAACTCGCTTAAGTGAAAAACCCGGATACCTGAAAAATATTTTCAGTTAAATTTTATATTTTTCATTGAAAAAAACTCTCTTAAGTGAAAAAAAAATTAATAGAAAAGAACAAAAAAATTGATGAACACTTTTACTTTTTTTTTATTTTTCACCTCCACCAAATTTTCATCACGAAAATGTCATTTGAATTTCTGATATGTCAGAACCCTTTTTGGATTTTTTAAATCCGCTTAAGTGCAATTTTTTTTCACTTATCCGGACTCCGCTTAAGTGAAATTTTTTTCACTTAAGCTTAAGTTTAAGTGAAAAACCCGCTTAAGTGAAAGAAAATCTGTGACATTTTGCAGTTTCTCTTAAGCGGATTTTACTGTATGGGATCATGACGATATATAGAATGATGAAAATATCAGAACAAAAACATAAATGTTAAAAAATTATTATGAAGGTTTAATATCAAATATTTTAAGTAGAGTAATATTGAAACAATTCCAAGTTATATGAGAAATGTATTATTTAATAATTACTGACTAAAATTTCTGTTTTCGCGATTTTTGAAGTCCTATATCTCAGAATCCACATATGCTACGGGGTTGAAATTTGGTAAGGCGCCTGTGTTTGGCTAGCTTACCAAATGTTCCGAATATTTGAAGTTCCTGACTTTTTAGGTATACTGATGTTGGAGGGGGGTCGAAAATCGGCTGAGTTTGTTCCTGTAAAAAGGGTGTAGTGCCAGAACTTGCAGGTTGGGCACTACTGGGCCCTTTGATCGAATGTTAAAAATCTCTAAAAAAGAAAAAAAAATATCTCGAATGGAAAAATCTAAATTATATGACAAAAATCCGGAATGAACAAAAATCTCGAAATACATAATCCCGAATAATTAAAATAAAATCACGAAAAATTCTAAAAAAAAATATTTACTTTTGATATTCGCACTTTTTAACTATTGCAGATTCCAAGATTAATTCTTAAAGTCGTGTTTATTTTCAAAAGATACATCATCTCTGTCACATTTTTAGAGATTGGACCACGCGGTTTTCCTTTATACAGTCCACTTTCATGAAATGTATTTAATATAATGTATAATTTTCAATTAAATATTAAAAAAATTAAGATGCGTTTCTAACAGAGAAAGACTTAGAAGAAAAATTTAAAAAGGGTTATAAAATTAAGTTTTAAATTAAAATAATTTTTTTGTATAACAGCCATAGCTGCAGTATGAAGATTCCAAGGTGTTCGTACCATTAATATTGAATATTTTCAATTCATTCATATAATATATTATATATTGACATACATATTATACTCCTTAAATTTTACCAGAGCACCTGATTTATTTTCCAGTATATATGTAAATCTACTAAGTACTCATATGCTTTACTACCTTTCTAATGACATTTAATCCAGAAATACTAATTAGCTTGCTTGAAATGGAACACTTTTAGAAAGCCTTGAAAAGCAGTAAACAAACAATAAAGGGTCCATTTCATCCGTAGGTATTTGGAAATTTAAATTAACCTTCTATAGGTATAGAGTATAATATCAGACTCTATTGCATGTATGAAAGGTACTTACCTATAGCTAGCTACAGAAAAAAAAAACTCTCCTCACTTGATGTTATCTGAAGCTGAAAATATTCAATGCGGTCCTTTGACGACCAAGCGAATAATTTCTCAAACTGTATATGGTTGGTATACCGACCACCTCCTTTATGCTTCGTTCATAATCACAAGGCTAAGCCTTTGAATGCGATGTTTTAACAAAAATTTTGTGGTACTCACTTTATACACACATACATATATGTTCAAGTACATATACATTACATGTACCTATACAGAATCAAAAGGAATCCCTTAACAGGAATTTCAGTATAAAGAGAGACTATTAAATAAAATGATGATGGAGTAAGGACCAGTTGGGAATTTGCCATTGAGGCATCGGAGAGGTTATAAGCACCAAATTTTTGTTTTGGGACAGAAACGCTATACCTATACATACATATATGTGGAAGCAACAACTTTCATGTCCAGCTTACTATATATGTAGGTATACCTTTATATGGATGATGGTTAAAAATATGCAAAGTACTTCAGCTTAACTAGTGCGTTTTCGAGCATCCTATTTGCTGAGTGGCATGTTAGTGGACATTTTGTCCTTTTTTTCTATATAAATACCTACCAACAATTCTATAGAACTCCGTATAGGTGAACACGTAACTATTTTGAATCGATGATGAAGATGATAATGAGATTGTGGAAAATATTCAAACCCCTCTTTTCATGTGGTTTTTCTCACGTACAATTTTCCGAGATTATTTTAAGTATCTGACTTTCAAAATAGATAAAAGATAAAACCCGACAAACAAATATGTTCAACTTAATTTTCATGAATGGTAAACCTGATCGTTCGTATAGAGATGTACAAATCCTTATTGACTTGGACTTTATCTAGGTACCTACATAGATATGTGTATATTAAGTATATATAATATAAGCTTTGTGGTAGATACAATTTGATATCAGGAAAATAAACTAGAAAACAACCTCATGATAGTCATCAGTCAGTTATATGCTTTAACAGAAAAGAGAAACAAATGTTGCTTCGTTAAAACTAAAAAGTAACCCAGATTTTTATCTAATTTGGTTTGTTGCTCATTTAGATTCTAATTTAGGAAAAGGATAGATATTTTTTAATTGATTAATATTAATTTTTAATTTTAATATTGGTGGAGCGTCCCCATCAAGGAGCATTAATTGATATTAACAAATTTTTACAATATATTATGTAAGTAGTTGAAAAGGTAGTTATAACAACTTGCTCTGTTATGTATGACCAATGTTTGTACTACGGCTCTTGATGAGTAGTAACAACAACATGAATCAAAAACAGGACAAACAAAACATTTCTGTTGTCTATTCTTAAATCCGTCTTCTTGGGCTGCTAGAATAAACCTGGCAACGTATGTTTTCTAAGGATAAACTGGAATTTGAAGTAAAGTTCGTGGTCTGCCTTCACTATAGCGTCTGTTGATCAGAAATCAATGTTGACCACTAACAATTGTTCCTTAGCCGACTAACTTGATGTTCTGAATTTTCCAGTTTTTGGACTTTGACTTATAGTCTTTCCTTCACGGGCCTGTTTAATTGATAAGGATTTTTTGTCCTCCTGAACCATACGTCATGGAAAGAACCAATTTTGAAGAGAATGCCATTAAATTTCAGTTTTACTTCCCATTTGATACTTGATGGATCATGGCCTCTTGCAGTTTATCGTAAGTTCGTTGGTTCCTACTAAAAGTCATCCGAGGGTATTGCTTTGGAAGGACTGCAATGCAAGTCCTCTTTGCTATGATTGAACATGAGATTCGATACACTCTTTTCGCTGGATATTTTTCCTCTTGCCTGTGCCATATAGCTATGCAAGGGTATTGTTTTATTCTCATCTATCTCTTTCCTTGTTTTCTGAGGGGTCATTCCCTTATCGGGAACCGAAAGAACCCACTAAATCCTTTCCTGGATTGTCCAGCGCATCTGGCTTACCCTGTTTCGGAATTGGACGATTGCGGTGGTGCCTGTGCTTGATTGTGGTGCCTTCCCATCCAAAATGCTTTCTTTGGCTTTGGGTACAACTTCCACTCACCCGGGACTCGGGAGTTTTATTGTCTACTGACTAGCAAAGATGCTCCTCCTTTGTCTGCTCGGTTCAGTAAGTTCCTTGGAGGAATCCTCTAATGGTACTGTTTGCATCTAGGTCTCGAAACTTCACCATGGAGATTTTTATCCATATACGATCCGCGTATTCCCTCACGCCTCACGGTAACAATCCGTTTAGTGTAAAATTTCTTATGAAGTAGCTATAGATATAATGGGGTCCACCATATCAGAGCTGCACATAATATTATGGTAAGGTCTCAAAAAGGTACCATTACAATATAGCCGCTATACCTTCTAGATGCACACCATCAAATGAGCGTGGTCCTCGTAACACCTTGGATCAGGGGGTGCGGTTTTTAGTTCGTAACTCCTCAAAAAATTCTATCTAATCACCAATCAGTTTTCCCAAAAACAGCATCAGCTCAGATGAATCTTTGAAACTTTAAGGCTTCGTACCAAAAGTAGGTGACTGCATACGAAGGAGACAATGTTAGAACATTTAAAGAAACACGTTGAAAATCTCACAAACCAAGTTGGTTGAGGTCCTCTCCCACCTGTGTGCGCCACCTGAGTCGCGGTCTTCATCTACTGCGCCGTCCCTCGGGATTGGATTCGAAGACTAAACGGGTCGGAGCGTTGGAGTCCATTCGCTCTACATGACCCAGCCATATAAGTCGTTCGACCTTGACTCGTTTGACCAGTTCAGTCTCGCTGGTCACCCGGAGAATTTTCCTCTCGAAACATCCTTTAGAGGGTTCTCTTCCAGTTTTGGCAAGGTCCATGCCTCTCCACCATATATAAGGACCGGGATGATAAGTGTCTTGTAAAGGGTTGCTCGAGAGAGGACTTTTCTACTCAATTGCCTTCTAATCCCAAACTCCAAAGAAGCGGCGATTGGCAAGAGTTATTCTCCGTTTGATTTCAGCGCTGGTGTCGTTGTCTGAGTTAATAGCGGCACCTAGGTAGCGTTCTGTCTAAGACGTGCGTCGGTATTGAGTGACCTTTCTTGATGACAGCATATACTTGGTCTTGTCCTCATTGACTGATAAGCTCATCTTCTTCGCATGACGCTGCGTTCTTCCAATTATGGCAATATCGTCGGCATATCCGAGTAGTAGGAGGGATCTTTGAAAGATTGTGCCTCTTGTGTTGACACTTGAGTTTCAGAGGGTCTCCTCTTTTGAGGGAAACAATGCTAAGGTTTCATTCACTGGGCATGCTTTCTTCCGACCATATATTTTGCTGGTGCGTACTCCTAACCAAGTCAAAATTTAACAAAAAATATATTATTAATGCACAAAGATCAGCATAATTAGAGCCACCTTTTGACAATTTAAGCGTAACAATGTTGTCCTGAATATTTTACAGAAATAGACCTCTTACCATAGATCCCATACAAAATTTGGCAGGTTTTTTTGATTTCTGAAAAACATACAAAAACGAATATGCGAGGTTCTGTCCCTTAACTGTCGATATATTAAAATTATTTCTACACTATTAACAAATTAAGAACCTTTTTTTTTATATTCAGGTTTCCATGAAATTTTTCACAGGAAGTTAAGTCATATTCAGCCCCTTCGACCCTGCCAGATTTTAGTATATACCTATATGTGTACTCTTATACCAACAGCCCATTCTTACACCATTCTACCCTATTTTCCCCTGTTGTCCAAAAACGACAGCTTGGTTCCTCAATTTTTGTGTTTGATAACCTTTTTTGGATTATTGTATGTTAATGCAATTTATTCTATGTCTAATTGTATGTCCCATTGTTTCATTTCCAGAAAACGTTCATAAACCGAAAAACTTCTATATTTCATACGCCACTTTAAGTTGAATAAAAAAAACCTTTTTTTTTTTTGCTTTGTGTGGTCTTTCTGCTATTGGTACATACATATTATGTACATTAACTTATGCGCTGTAATAAATCACAATGTTTGTTCAAAAAGTTTAAAGCCAAATACAAAACTTTTTCAAGTCAAAGTTCATGAACCAAAACCTTCCACATTTCACACATAAGATTTTCGCTGATTTACCCGACACCCGGAAACTAGATGAATGCGAATTGCAGCCAGAAATATCTAACTATACATATGTATGTATATAGAAGTTGATTCCCATCCAATGCCAGGACATTTCTGGGTTTTAACCCAAAAGTAGGTAAATAATTTTAAGTTTCGTCTAATTAATAAGGCAAATTGTTTTCCCTCTCGACCTCGGGTTGGATGTAGTTTACAACTTTGTGTTGCTCTTAATTGTCTCGGGCAAAAGGACTGAGAATGGATAAACACTATACAGTGATGGTGCAGCACATAATATATAAAGTTTCATACATCCATGACGAACGAGGACGACGAGAATGTCTAAAATTTGAAGTTAGATTCTCTCTAATTCTTCCGCACCGCACTGCCTTTACCGAACCCCTTTAACTGCGTCATTGTTGAAACCCAAAATGCTGCTTGTTTGTAGATTTAAATTATTGGTTGAATAAAAGTTTATCAGATCGGCAGCACGGCAGCAGACGGAAGGGCGGGACCTATAGCTCAGCATGGTGGTGTGGGTTCATTTTTGGTTAGTTTTCGCTCCTATTGTTCCACTTGTTGGGAATTATATAATCCTTATCAAAAGATAGATAACTCTAGGAACAGGACTATAATATATAATATAGGTGGTTGCCACAGCAATGAGGATTGTTATAATTTGAGGCTAATTTACCAAATACTGTGGCCAAACATTTTGTTCAAAACTACTCAATTAAGGGTACTGGTCTAATTAACTGAATGGAATTCTTTGTTTTTTTTTTATTTTTTTTATTTTATTTAACTTGGGTATTTTATTATTGGTCAGAAGGTACCTATACGCATTTAACTTTTTAAAGTTTTTTTTTTATAATTTATTTACCTAACTAATTATTTAATTAGTTTTTAAAAGTTTGTTTCATGTATAAAACTTGCTTTTGAAACTTATTTGAAAGTAAAGAAAATAATTGGAGAGATTGTTCACCTTACATAAATTATGAAGGCAAAAAATAAAAATATATTTATAAAACGTGTTGAAAAGTCACCTCATGACTTAACAGTTATAGTCGTGTGTTTCGTACTTTTTGTCAACAAACTGGATATTTCATAGCTGAAGATGATTTTTCGATGAAAATTAGGGTCAGTTTACAACAGCTCCAGAGCCAATTCAGCGAACACACATCGTTGTATATATACATGGTCGTTTACCTTTATCTCCTGGGTCAGTTGAATTTTGTTCGGGTGTAGGTCCAAATCGCACAAAATTCACCAAGTTATGGTCTGCGAAAGCTCTTCTTGTGTGCGACGCGAAATCAACTGCCTCGGTTTCTCACGGACAGCTGCGATATTTCGGAAAGTCCTGCGTTTCGCCGACCGACCGACGTCCGTTGGTTGATCGTTCATTCCACCACAGAATAAATTGTCCTCTCGGTATAGTACGATTATGGCGACCGTAAAATCGGCGAAGCCCGCGGAACGTTGGTCGAATAGAACCCCCATTTTGATAAAAACAATTGTATTATTTGCACGTGTTTTTGAACGCTATATCCTTCCATCATAATTTGGCAAAATAGACTGAATAAATGACAGCTAATTTGACAGATGTAGCTTCAATAATATTGGCCGCTATGGCGCTATTAACTGTCAAAGTTCAGAAGTCTCTATTGGAAGACCCTTTATATTGTAGCACCAAAGCCAGCAAACAGAACTTCCTTTATCTAATTGACAAATAAATTAAGTGTAAATTTCCATTTAAGTTTTTCTTAGTAAATATATTAAAATCATATTTGGTATTTAAATCCAAATTGTTGATTATAAAATCGAAAATAAGAAAAATAAAACAACAATATCACTCTTTGATTGCATTGTCTATTTTAGCATTGTCAACGTTTACACTTTTGTTTTGCACCTTTTTTTTCGACTATGCAATAAGTTTAGTATAATAAAATTTGTTTCGGTGAAATAAAAATGTTTTTCTCATAAATTTCTTAGGTGTATGGAACGTGCCGTGCAAATGTGAATGCTTTTGTTTTATTATATTGCTCTATTGCGTCCTATGTTTAGCTTTAGTGTCCTTCATTTTAATTCATAGCCATTCTGAGAGTAAATGTTGTTTTATAAAATATTATAAAGGTATAGTTATATGTATATGCTTTCATTCTAAAAGAGAATTGCATCTCTTTTTCTTAATCAGTTTTTCAGAATAAAAATACAATAAAAAAGTCTCACTGGTCTGGCCAGTGAAACTCTATGGGAATTAGTCGTAGCAGGTATAGGTACATTTATACCAATAATACTTACCTATATAGTATAGATGAAGACTCTTAAAGCTTTAATTGCAATAGTTCAGAAAAAGTTAAGGTTAAAAAGAAGATAAACAAATTTGGATTTGGTTCATATATAAAAACTTAATTAAAAATGATTCATAGGGGAATGTACTCAAAAGTAAGCATCTAGTACACCATTCAGAAGGACAAAACAAAATTAATTAAACAATATTCTTCAGACTTAAAACATTAACTTTTTAGGTTGCAAAGGAAATTCAAATTTTTTTCTGTTCTGAATAAAAATGTTTAAGAAGCTTATTTGCTTCATAAAAGGTTAACTAATAATGTTTATGATAATATATATGGTCATGGTCAACCAATTAGCGAAACACAATTTTAGCAATGATCATCAGAGGTATCACCAATCAAACTTTTAGTTTTTTTTTTAATGTAGTTTGACGTACAATGTACATGTGTATACCGAAATAGAATTTGATGAAATATTATTATGAAGAAAAAAATAAAAAATCATTAGAACACTTAAAATTCTAAAAACATATTAGGCCCTATCGTGAACGAGATTTCCTTGGCAATATTTCCCACGTTCGAAAAATTCGTATCGTGAATGGTGTTCGAAATTCCCCTCGGAACTTGTTGCTATCGTTAACAATATTTCCATGAGAACTGAGAAATTTGTTGTGATTTCTCTGGAATTTGTTCGCATTTTTGGTGGAGAAATTAAGGCAATAAATTTGATAATTAAAAATAGTTTTTTTTTAATTATATTACTTTTAAACCATTTACAAGTACAAGTAAAGCATTTAGGGGGCGACTTTCCAAAACGGTAACCTCACTTTTTTTGATAAAATTTTTTTAGTCTAAAATCAAATAAATCGTGTGTAATAAACGATTTTAATAAACAATGAAGTATGTATGGAACCCCCCTGCTTGGGCACACTATAGGATTTTGGGGTAGGTGCAAGGTTGAGTGTATGAAAAGTCTCTGTTTATCATTTAGTAGTAAAGTAATGTAAAGTAAAAACAAATATTTAAAAACAACAGAAAATTTCCCGCGTTAAACAAAAGAATTTATTAATTTTCTCATAAAAAATCCCAAAAAAAACCACACATGCCATCACTGACTCAAATAGAACTATCAAAATGAGTTAACAAACAATGCTTTTTGTGTAATTTGATGTGAAAATATGTAACTTTAAAATTAATTTAAAAAAATAAAGAAGTGTTTTCTCACCTTAAAATTAATATATTTATTAGTTTAAAAACGTTCTAAACCGAATAAAAGTATTCGTGTATTAAAATTCGGGTTACCGTTTTGGAAAGTTGAGCCCATTTAGGCTGTAGAATCCTTTCTGGGTTGAAGAACAAGTGCTGAGATGCATGCAGTCCAACGTTACTGCGTTTCATCTATACAGCCGATTACTCCTGGAATTTCATATTTAAAAAAAAAAAAAAACCATGTGGCTTTCCACTGGCTAATCGCTGAGGGTGTCCAATGAATATTTGAACAAATCTTTATTTATTCGGTATTTCTTGATAAATCTGAAACAAGGAGAATTAAAAAGATAATTTGGCACATTTTTAAATTTTACTCAAAATTCTTGTGATAACTCCTAGGGTTGGGAATTTTCCTTTAATTCGGCGTCTTATTGACCTGATTTTATTTTTTTTTTATTTTGTTCCTCCTCGTGGGCCAGTAATAGAAATCCTTTGCTATACATTTTAAAACTTAAAATTGTTAAATATATTTGAAATTCGATCAAACCAAAACAAAAACTATTCCAAACAACAAGAAATTTTAC
Source organism: Epistrophe grossulariae (assembly GCA_929447395.1). Lineage (NCBI taxonomy): Eukaryota > Metazoa > Arthropoda > Insecta > Diptera > Syrphidae > Epistrophe > Epistrophe grossulariae. The sequence continues at coordinate 130,872,755 of OV839567.1, forward strand.
TGTCAAAAACAGTGTTTTCAGATGGATAGATTTTGTTCTTCTTCGTATATTCAAATAAAATAAAATATTGAGGACTGCGAAATTTAACACCTCGTTAAAACGGAAAAAACTTGTTGGCAACATGAAAAGAATCAATTATTTTGTTTGTTGTGCACGAGATTAAAAAAAAAAAACACTATCGGCCTTAGAAAGTATCCGTGGAAGAGGACAATTTTATGCGATTTAATACCAATTCAGTTGAAATTAACGCACCCAATACTCCTCTCTTCATATGGAATACACAAAATGAATTTAAAATGTTCCGCAATGAATAAATAAAACACAAAATGATTATTCCGAAATATTCTGCTAATTAAAGAAACGCAAAATTAAAAAAAACAAATATTAGTCGTAATTACTTTCGACAGTTGTATGATTTCGTTTAATACCTTTAGCTACGAACAGTTTGCATTCTATGTTGCGATTTTAAGTGTTCTGTCTATCAGCTGTATTAATAGCGACTTTTCCGCTAAGCTGCTTGATATTAACATCCTGTTTATCAATCATTTGTTAAAAATTAGTCCTAACATTTCTTGAATTGAAGTTTCCTCACATTTCCGCACATTTCTAACATTCTGGGATAGGATTTATAGTTTCATCATTTTTGTCTTGAGCTAATTTATTCGGTTGCTTTTTAAATTTTTTTAACCGCCGCGCTGCGGTTTTAAGTTTGTTGAGTTTCTAAGATTGTTCGTATTTTTGTTTGTTTGATTTTTTTGCTTTGAAATTTGTTGTAGAGACTAAAGATACTGGATTATAAAGATATGAATCTTTTTCCCGCTTCACCCTCCAAACCTCAATTGTTTAGATTTTTGTACATATTTTTGTAATTATATTTTCTGTCTATAAATAGATGTGAAATCCAACAACAGTATAAAAGGGGATGTGCGGATCGCTACTGTTTATGTGTGAGGTTTTTACTGATTTTACGCATACTATCTCAATCTAATATTCAATCTGACAGTTGTAGCTTGTAGGCAAATTCAAATCGCTGCTAGGATTCACATTTTTATAATTCAGTATCTTTGATAGAGATCTATTTTTTGTCGTTGGTGCCCCGTCGGACTCTTTGACTATCTCATTTTTGATTAGAAATTGTTTGCACGAAGAGCTTTAAAGACTTTTTGTACAAGACCTTCGACAATTTATTTGGAAACGCACAATGAATGAAGGCAACTAGCAACTACTTATTGACGACCGCGTAGGTTTTATTTTTCGTACAAGTGCCACGAGTGCCAGTGTTTGTTCAATTCTTCAATGACAAATTTAAATGCATCGCAACAGTGACCTTCTAATTGTCTTTATTGTACGAAGTACAGGCAGGATCATTTTTATCATAGCGACTGAAGGGACTTAAATCCCGGGCAGCAAGTTTTGGAACTCGGCAAATATTGGAAGGCGTGAATCAGCAATGCTGTACAAATTTTCAGTACATCAATAATATTAAAACAAAAACAACTTAATAATTTTAGAGAAAATTATTGCTAGAAAAAATCGACCCTGGTAATTGACATAGCCATAGGAGAAAATAATGTACAGGGCGGCAAATTATGTAAAAATGCCACTGAGTATAACCGTTTTCTGCTTTTGAGGCTTCCTGCTGTCGGTTGAGTTTTTGTAAAAGTCTCAGTGCTAGCTATATTAAATAAACTCTGTGGCACAACAGCTCGTATAGAACCCATAGGGCCTGCTGACTTACAATTCTCAACTCAACCTTGCATCTTGTGTTATGGACAGAAATGGACGGGCAGAAGACTACAATTTTTTGCCGATTCGGTAAATTCTAGAAGCATTTTTTCATGACTCTTGGGGGAGTTTTCAATTCCTCGCAAGATACCGTACCTGTGAAAAACATTTCTTTTTTTTTTATTTTAAGGTGGCATAGAATGCGACATTCACCGTAACAGATCTATGTTCAACCCATTACACAAGAGGCTAATTTAAAAACAAAATTAGTTTAAGAAAAATGTAGCAATAAAAAACATAATTCACTAAAGCATAAACCTATAAAGGAGTAAATTTTTTATTTTACCACCAACAATATTTTAAACCCTAATCATACCTTTAAATTGTTCACACCTTTTTCAATCATCACGCAATATTTTAAGCTTTTCCATAAAAAAAAGAAGTGTCTTTGTCATCTAATCGTTAAAATGTCCAGTGAAAAAAAAACAACCTTTTGGTTTGCGTGTGTCCATCAGAACTCCAAAAACGGGGAGTTTCGCTTTCACAACAAACACTTAACGTATATAACGCCTCTGCCGCCAATAATCAACCGAATTATTGCCGCCTCGCCGTTATCCCTGTTATATTTATACATATATATTTATATATAATTTGGAAAACAGTTTGATTTCACTTTCGAATCGCTTTTAATTTACCCACAGTTAATTTTAATTATCCGAAAATGGAAGAAGAAAAACAAATCGTATCGTTGATTTGACGTCCTTTAAGCTTTCCCAAATGCGTCACGCAACCATTTCCTGACCCGATTATTATTTTATTTTTGTTGGTTTTTTATCAGAGAAGCAATAAAAAAATAATTATCGCTATTTATGCCATGGTCAAAAGTTAAGCATTCTCACGTTTTTTTTTTGTTCTTTTTTTACGTTTCCAGGAAAAATTAAATAAAAGAATTAATAAGACGAAATAACAACACACAGCAAAGAGAACTGAAAGTCCTTTTTTACGTATTTTTTTTTGGGAATTACATATACCTACCTATAGATATGTGTGTATGCTACCATTGATTGAATATGAGTGAGGTGGAATTTTTAAATTTAATTTTTGAAAATATAAATTGTTTCGTATTCGATTCATTGTTTTTAAGATACCTACATGGCAGCAAATAAAATAAAAAATTTACGGCAACAGAACAAACTGGCTTCATGTTGCACGTACCCTCTAACATATCAACGACCATTAAAATCATTCCTTAAGGAGGAAATGCTTTAGGTACTTTAATAATATATCTAATGATTCATTATACGTTATATATAAAATAAGCCATAAATAAAGATGAGAAAATGCCTTAAAAAATCAAAATAATAAAAGATGTATCTCAATTTGAAAAACATATGAATTTTTTCAATTATTTAAACTTGAACGCAACCTTCCGAATTGTCTAGTTGCTCTATAGGCAAAGTAGGTATATTGCTTACGTTTCAAAACTTATTTCGGTTTTAATCAATAATAACAATATAAATTGATGTAGAAGTCCAAATAATCAGGTTGCGTCATACCGTCCGGCAGTCGGTGGTCCATGCGGAGCGCGGCGTCTGTGCGTCTATGATTCTGTGCGCCCGTGCGTCCATTAATCTATTAAAGCTAGACCCTAAACGGGTGGACTCGTTGCTACAAATTTGATATACATATACATAGCATTTTTATGTAATTTCTTAGACAGTTCAGTCATTTTGGCTTAAAAAAAGAGTGTCGCTTGCTTTTGGAGAAGTTTTGAAAAACGGAATTTTGAGGTGCGTCATATTTCCAAAAATAAAAGGAAAAAACAGCAAAAAGCTGGATTTTTTTTTCGTCTTATGGGGTGGCAATAAGACTAGGCTGACCAGTCCGGTATATCTTTTAAAAAAAGCGATTTTTCTCTTTTTAAGTTTTTTTAATTTTTTTTCGTAAAACAAAACAACAATACAAAATGTATTTTGAACACGGTCTTAAAAGTATTTTCAGAACTTAAAATTGAACTTTGAATTTTCTCATAATCACATTTACCTACTCATAAAACAAAGTTTTTACTTAAATAAATTGATTTTAAAATAGAATTGAAGAATAAAATTCTGGCTTTAAAAAAAACATATCACTATATCCTCGTATATGGCTGTTCTTTTTAAATATTTATTTTTTCTATTTTAAGTATTTTTTTTTTAATGTTCAAGATGGCGGCTTAAGCTCTTGACCGATTTTCCCAAAACACTACACGTATATGCTTCAATATAATAACCACCGCTAAAGAATAGTGAAATTAAATTTTTTCTTGCTCAAATGTTTATTCCGACAGGGCTACTATAGGAGTAGTTTTGTTTTTATTCAATTTAGTTTTTTTTTAATTTATTTTCTCGAAAATGATTCTCACGATTTTGATTAAATTTTGTCCTTGTTTCTTCTTATAAGAAAACTGAGTTTCAGGTTTCAAATTTTTGTCAGAAAATTGTGTTTTGATTTTTTTTTTTGTTCAGAAACTTGTATAAATTTTATCTTTTTAGTGACTAGACCTGCTCTTATAAAATTTCAACAAAATTTAAAAATAATATTTTTTTAATCAATATCAAAGAAAAAAATAATTTTAATATGAAAGTAGGTAGGTATACCTACCTACTTTTGACTTTTTGCTCAATTTTTCTAACGTTATTAAACATAACGATTAATTTGGAATATCTAGCTGCAGACTGCAGTATATATTATCTTGCAATGAACCTAGCAGGAGCAAGTCCGTGTATATACAGTTTTGTTGTACTTGGTATCTGAGTTAATTTTTATTTAGGCCATGATGAAAATTAGCTTAGATTATAAATATGCATATTGCATATGTACGACCATATGTATAATATTCTTAATTAAACATTCCTATACCTTCGTTGTTCCAAAGTTCGACTTTTAATAAAATTTTAGAACACCAACAGAACAGGTAAAAACATAATACATTAATTTTTAAACCCCCCCTATAGATGTGTACAATGTGAACATATACAAAAAATCAATTTGAAATCCCTGTCAACCCTATATAAAATCCTATAGAAGTCAATTTTGTCTTTTCTATATTTATCATTGTTTTCCTTTTGTTTTATGATGGTTTTCCTGAAAACATTTGAACAAAAATACAAAAAAGAGAGAGAAAATCTCGAATAGAATTTTGTAAGAATTTTGACTAGATATATACCTAGTTAGTAGATTTACCAGGAAAACCTATCACCAGTTAGCTTTGGCCATTAACAAAACAAAACACAAGCATTCATTCACTTTTATTTCCCTTCAACAACAAAACGTTGTTCGAGAAATTAAGAAATCCGATTAAAACCGAAAAAGGATTGGGTTTAAAATTGGACCTAGACTCACATGCTCAATACTAAATAAGAAACACGATGAATATAGAACGACGGAGAAGAATCGAAAGGAATGACTTTATAAAAGATTTGTGGGAGTAAAAGTTTTTAATGTCAAATACCATATGAAGGGAGATGCCTCCTTCTTTGGGATTCATATATTAAGGACGGATGCAAGATTGAACGCGCCTGAAGGACAACATTGTTGAATTTCTGAAGCCCTACGAACGAGCATACACTACAAAAGTGTAAACTTGCCATAGGTCTATAGGTCCAACCAATTTTTTTGACAGTGATATTTAGTTCATATATACATACATAACTTGGAAGATAGTTGTTTTGATGAACGGGGACTTGTTTTTGATCAAAAATTGATGATAGACAAAATGGTTGTTATATATAATATTGCTACAACTGAAGAAATGAAATATATTTTTTTACAACAAAAAGTCTACATCACCCTAGTCCTGCAATACTTAGAAATTACAGAAATCTTTTAAGGTTTTCACATTTTAACAGATCCTAAAGAAATTCAAAGAGTTATTAGCCCCTGGTGTAATGTGTAGTGCCTAGGACTGTTACGCCGAAGGTCTTGGGTTCAATTCATCCAAAAACAGAAATGTTTTCATGGGTTACTGCCTCTTGCGAGAAATTGTACTTCTCAGTTTAGCCGTTTGAATTCGCCAGAAAATTGTAGGTCCCCCAAATTTCTGCCACTAACGATCACACGGGCCCTGATTCTACACGAGTTGTCGCGCCACTAAATTTATTTTTATTTTTTATTCATCGGTTTTTTTTTCGGAACAATCGATAATTATAGTCAAAATTTACCTTCATCCTCATATGTTACACCAGATACGCCCTTGATTTCTTACCCACAAAGAAGTAAGCACACACATGTACATAAAAGAGGTTGAAATATCTTTGGAAAAATTATGATGTGATTGCTTTCCGTAGTGTGGACTTTCGTTCCCAACGACTTTTACCCTTTCTACTGTTTTTAGTATAATTTTGGGTGGTAGGGTAGATATAAGGATTAGAATCCTGTTTTTGCAGCAAATAATAAAAAAAAAAATTTCTTTAGAAATCCATATAGATTTAAAAGCATCGAAAAAATGATTTAGAGATATTCTCCAATGAAGTTTAAGTGAGAAAATTTGCAGCAGGAAGTGGCAACATAATTTAGTTTTTGCTGTTCCAAAACTCTCTGACTCCATGCACAACACATATACATATATTTATAAGACTTAACATGTATACATATATAGAAATGTTCATATATATGTACATACACTCCACATATACACTATATGTATTTTTTTTGTTGATTTTGTTTCTGTGTATTATATAGAAGCTTTGCTGTGTGCTCTCCATTTTGATTTTTTTCGGTAAATTTTTATGGATACAATCTTCTGTTCCCGCCCGACTTCTCGGGTATCGTGGTCAAAAAATTGCACAATAAGCTCTTCGAGCAAAGCAGCTTGCTTTTATATTTTCCAATAAATTTTCTCCACCTAACCTTTTGTACGTGTGTGATGCAAAAGGATTCTTTTCCGGTTTTGTTTCATCAGATCTAATTTTTTTTTATTATTGTTTTCCTTCGCTTACGTAAACATTGGATGCATTCGAAATTTTTTCGAATTCTCACTTTTATTAGTACACGAGAAGGGAGTTCAGAACCGATACTTAATGGTCGGCTTATATATATATTATGTATTATATACATCCATACACTCATAATGGTTGTATTTATATGTAGGTACTTACTTATATACATCGTTACCTATATGCTCGTGATGATGAAAAACTTTTTAAGTCTTGAAAAAGAAAGAGTGCTTTAATTTGTCCTTTCGCATTTGGCGATTTTTATTCTTCGAATGCCATTTCGTTCTTTGAATTATCACCGTAAATGTGCAAAGCTAATGGCTAATGGTTCAAACAACTGTGCAATATGAAAAAATGATAAAGTAGATACCATAGGAGCCGTTATAGGTATGTGGAAAATGGACGTTAAAGAAGTTCTTATACCCAATGATGGCCAATATCTACACATATGTACATAATATATGGAGTTGTATTAAATAATTTATTTTTGATTTACTGGTTAGAAGTTATCAATAATTTTTAATTTATTTTAGTCACAATAAAACGTTTGCTTAGTTACCAATATACGAGCTTTTATGTTCACACTTTACTATATGTGGCGTTAACAATCAAACAGAGGCTAAAAAATTGAACATAAAACCGATTTAAGATAATTCTATGCAGTAAATTTTGTTAAATTTGATTAAGTTCTTTCTATTAGAAATACTATAAGGACCTTTTAATTTTACCTTTTAGTGAAATGTTTTTTTAGGCAGTTTTGTTTTTTTTTTTAAATATAAGCAAATAAAAAATAATTTTTTTAAATGGTATCGCTTTGATTCCCAAATGCCTATAAAATTACAAAAATGAGAGAGAGAGAGTAAGTTTAAAATTTATTATGTAGTACATTATATGTTGGTTTTACTTATATATGAAAACAATATATTCATATTTTTTGTAAGAAATTTTCTAAGCCCTAAATTAGTGTAAAATTGTAGGCGGTGTTCATATCGATAGGGACTATTGTCAGAGAATACCATGAGGAGGCTACCTATAGATATACCTAAATTCAGCTTTCCGGCGATTAGTTTTGGGCTGTTTTTATGGCTAATTTGACTGGACTACTGTCGCTTCAACTAAGAATTTTCCTCAATTTGGGCGGCGAAAATAGAAACTGAAATGAAAGTCATTTTTTTTCTTGGGATAAATTCGTAATTTTATTCATCAGTTATTGGGATGGTTGAGGGGGGGGGGGGGAGAGTTCTTGAGTTAATTTTTGTATTCATCCTAAAATTTATTTCACATCTCTATTATGAAGAGACTACATATTATTATGTACATAAAGCGAGGTAAAGTTTGTTTTCTTCCCAAAAATAATTTTTAGTTCTAAAGGCTTTAACAGGCAGCGCTTCCAGAACTAATATTAGAGCTCGTTTTATTTATATGGAGCCCAAAAAGCGTATTGAGAACTAAAATCGAGCTCATTCGCAGCTGATTCATTGAGTTTGAGAGAACTTTTTTGCTTTTAAGAAGATCTTTATTAGTGGCAAGTGACTCTGAAGGTCTATGGTAGATATACACATTTAAAGAACATCTTTTGAAAGATGTTTGTTCGTTTTGGTTAGAGTAATACATATGATACAAAATATAAATGCAGTACAGTATGGAATATGGATAATATGTATGTAATTTTTCAAGATATACTAATAATAATTTCCTACGAAAATTAATACAAAAAGAAGCTAATATTTTTCGGTGAAATGTTAGCTTAATTTAAAAGCGAATTAAATTTGTTCACAAACGTATTGCTTACTTTGGTAAATTACAAAACGCCTTTGAAATTCGGTATTTTAAGCTGTCAAATATAAATAAAAAAATTGAAATTCTAACAAATACATTTTTTAAAGCCGAAATAAATTTATTTTGGTAAAAAATACAATTTACTTTAAGTGAGAGCGCGGGGATAGATATATCGTAATATCGCTTAAAATTTTACACTGCTGTATATATCCACTTTATTGTGGCTCTTTTAATTAATTTTTTGACACTTCACAATTCGCATGCGCATTAATAATTTACTTTACAAAATATTGGTGTGCAAATATTAGTAATTCGACTCTACAGCCGCTTTTGTTCACCTCTGTAAATGCTAATTTTTTACATTTCAGAAGATAATGCGCTAGTATTTTGGGCATGTGTTATTAGCAGCTCTACAACGTGTTACGTGTCTAAATTTTCTGATATTGAGAGCTTGCTCAATAGTAGAAGTATAAAGTTTGTTATGGAGCACATTTTTAAATCTTGAAGCGTTATAAAGTTATAAGAGCTATAAGTGTTCTTAAACTTCGATTACAGAACATAATTTTAAAATGAAATGAAAGAAGCTGTGAAATAATCTTTTACAGAGGTATAGCTTTGAATTTAGAAGAACAGTTTAGCATCTAATAGCTCCAACGATGTTACTTGGGTTAGGCGTAACTATGTAATTGTATTGGAATTTTGATTTAATTTAATCCATCATATACATACATAAGTCGATACTTTCCCATGATTAACCCAGACTTTGAACGAAACTACCAGTTGTCGATTTGTCACTCATTTTGCCAAATCCTGTTCCACACTTCTCAAATTAAGTAGTTTTTACCAGAAGAGGGGACGACAGAATGAAACATTTCCTTCCCAAAATTTCTACACAAGAAATTTCTTGAGGTAGAAACTCAAATTACAAAAAAAAAACAAATAAATCGTTGAATAAGAGTTGCAAATGTTTTTTATGAATTTGTTTTCGAAAACACTAATCGCCATATTATTCACTCGATTAATCCAGTTTAAAACTTACATTCGGATATAAATTAATACAAATTCAATGTAAATACATCCGGATTTAAGTTTTAAACTGGATTAATGGAGTGAGTAATATGGAGGTAATTGTGAAAAATAGACATTTGCATTATATATAATTTTTTTTGAAAAAGGCATATCTTTTAAACAATTAGTCACAGAAAAAAATGTTTAAGAACCAAATTGTATGAATTTCAAGTCATGAACAATTTTCTCTAGTGTACACGGGTTAAAAGTTATATTATGACGTGATAATTAATATTCTTGACATATCATGCCACCTTGAATAACTTTTTATACAAAACGGATTTGGTGATAGAAATTTAAGTCAGTATTTCTTATGCCCAATTAAAAATAATGGCGTTAAAAAACTTCACTTGTATTTTTCTCCGCAGATTGGGATTTTTTTCACATTTTTCTTTCAAAAACACTTATATTACTAAACAAGGGTTATATATTATATAAAGAGGTTTTCAATAAGGTTATTATGTATAATAATTTTGTTTTAAATTAAAAACAGAATAATTGAGACATCGAACTAAAATTTATCCCAGGTGTCGAGCATAATAACCACCACGAGCATGTTTGCAGGGATCAGCGATCGATTCTTTGGAACCAATTTTCCACCACTCTACCGCACATCGGCCATAACGTTGACAATTTTACGTTCGATATCGTTCTTGAGTATATCGATATCGTTCTAAAGTATTTGGCTTTTTGGCATAAACCAACGACTTGATGAAAACCCATAAATGGCGGTAAATTACATAATCGAAGTAGCCATTCGACCTGATCATTTCTCGAAATTACACAATTACCGAACTTCCTGTTCAATGTTTGACCAGATGTGTTGCACCATCTTATTGAATCCACTATCACTGATGTCAAGTCCATCCAATTCTAGCAATAAATAAACTTCCAATATGGTGCAGTAACAAAATAGAACTCCATTGACCGATTATTTTCATCGACGAAAAAATGCAGTCCAATCACACCTCCGCGGAGGTCCAGCATGAATTCTACTCCCCATAGTCACTTTGTGTGAATGAAATCATGGAGACTCTTGAAGCAAATATGGGCTTGTTGCTGTTTCATAACGCATATCCTGCTTGTTGACAAAGCTATTAAACCAAAAAATGAGCTCCATTGTTCAAGATGAAATTCATGATTTTCTTAAAACTTTTGCAGGGTTTATCACCAATTTTGCCAAATTCTGTTCCACACCACACGGAGAAGTTTCGGCGCTTCAAATGATCGTGACGTATTAGTTCTTAGTTTTAAGAGTGAAAATCCAGATCTTTACGAAAAATTCGCCACAATCATGTTGTTTAAGAGATTCTCAATTCCTGTGAAGGGCGTGGAATCGACTGATTTGGTTCAATATCACGTACGACTGTGATATTTTCGGTACTTCGACCTGTTCATTGTTTCACTGGTACAGGAAAATTCAAAAGTGAATTATGTTGACTTGAATTTTATATGTATACAATATAGCACCCACAGCCGCCGCCGCCACGCCGCCGCGCTGGGACGATTATTACGACCAAAAATTGGCTCTTAAATTTGCAAGTACCGACTCCTAATTTTGAGTAGTTTTATTTTTAATAATTTTCAAGAAAAAAGTTTAAGAGTACTTACGTATAAAAATATAGAATTGTTATAAATATATCGCCCTATTGAAAGACCCTTTATGTTAGCATTATAGTTAACCTATATATTGAATAATAATTAATATTATCATATAAATTTGGTGGTGGCACAGCTTCTGAAGAACAAGAGTCTAGTCACTAGTGTTATATGAATATTTCTCAATCATTCCTGTGTGCGAGTTGTGTGCAGGAATTAAGGGAACTTGAAATTGTCTACCAAATACGAATGGCTAGGGTGAGAGGCAATTTTTCATGAAAATGATTATACTCGTACTCTTGGTGGATTCGTTTACTCCTCGGATTTGATCCCACGACCTTTATAGTGAAAGTCCTACGCACAAACCATTAAATAGATATATACATTTTGTTTTGAAGAATTAACTTTGAAAATTTATGACGGAGAGACTCAACACAGAGTGAAAAACAAAAGTTGTTCAATGTTTTTTTGAGAGACAGCGTATATTCGAGACGTCTGTGAAGTTAGAGGGGGAAGGAGGGGTTGAACCTGGACCCCCGTAAATCTTCTATGTAATTATGCAAGTACTTCTTCTCCAATTCTGGAAAGCAACTCACTTCAAGAAATGTACAAAATTTCACAAGCAATTAAAATTTTTAAAATGTTATTTTTTTAATTTTCAGTGAAAACTGAACGGATTTGAAGTGAAAATACGCATTTATCCAGAATTTTCTAAAAAAAAGACAACTTGAAATATATTGGTCTACCTATATGAGTTTAAAATCGGAGCAGTCAGATGAAAGGAATTTAATTACACTGCGCGGTTACCTAAGTGTTATTCTTCTCACTTTGAGAATTTCATGGCTTTTGGTATAAGTATAAAGGGTAGACAAATAAACACCACACAATCTCATATAGAAAAAAAAAAACCAGAAAAACAACTAAAAATAACAATAAAAAATACAAAAAAAAACGATACTGAAACCAACATTAGGTGTTTGATGTTAAGCTTTGTTAGCTGTTCTTCTTTCTTTTTTTTACTCTCATGCTTTATGCGGCACACAAAAACTAAAATCCTGCTGCTTGTAAAAACAATGAGAATAAAACAAAAAAAAAAAGAAAGAAAATATAAAAAAAAATTCGGTGGCGATAGAAAGTGGCTGCCATCGTGATACCCATCAGTCCGTGAGTATTCTACTCGTCGGCAAACGGATATTGAGGGCAGACATCTGCAGAACAAGAATAGGTGCAAATTACATTCCACATGCTACCGCGTTTCCAAAACTCTCGCACAAGGATTCAGCAGATAGTAGGACTTGAGTATCTACCTACCTACCTTACCATCATACCACTTCCTTTTTGTGTAGATACATCTGTGATATATGCCATGGCATGGCTGGCTCATTTAATACTCTAAACTTTTCTAGTTCTGCATTTCTAGGTTTTTTCTGGCGCATAGTGTTGGCATTTTTTTTTTGTATTTTTCTATCTCGTTTTCTATCCAACACATTTGTGTCTCCATCCTCTGTTTTTGCTCCTTTTAATTACAGTGCTGTTATCTTGTGTTGTTCATCTTTCGTTTGGCCGGAACTCATCACACGATGAAGTGCCTTGATTTTTATGGTTACACTCTGCATTGCTCCTTTGTTCCGGGGTGGTTTGTTTTTTGTGTTTATTTCTGGCTCAGATAGTCCCCGAGCGTCGTCGTCATCGTCATCGTCGTCGTCTCCGTCATCCTATATATAGTCATCTGTTATTCGATTGTGATAGTACCTATATAGAACGAACCTATATCAGACAAAGGCCTCTGCATATAATATATGTATAGTGAAGTTGATTGTGTGCGACTTGAAATGCCACAGGAAAATACCCCTCTACAGAACCAACAAAGATGGCTGTGGAACGTGGAACTGACACGACGATTGACGATGATGATGATGACTAACACTAACTATACCAACCTTTAACTATCATTGGTATAAACTTCGCCATTTCGGGAAAGGTATTGAACAAACAAGATAAGAGAACGCGTACTTAAAGAACAAATCTTTTGCCGCAGTAGCGGTGGTATCTAGTTGACAATGCAAGCACCCCAAACAGTGGTTGAATGTAAACTTCGAGTACCATACTGATAAAATTTTATTAGGTAGGTACTATTACAGAACTATCTAAACTATGCAGAACGTTGGATAACCCTTAACTAAAGTGGTAAAATTTAGTATCGTATCTATAGATGTGGGTCCACTGGACCCAGCAAATTTAAAATGTTAATAACAGCGAATTTATAAATTATTTCATACATTTTTTTTACTAAACTTATTCATTGTTTAATGGCAAAGATAATTTAAAGAGAAAACAACCTTGGGAAATTTCATTTTACTGCAAATTTGAAAGTTCACCAATGAGTCGCAATTTAATTTACTTAAAAACATGTCATGTAAAAAAAATAATATAAAATAAAAAAAAAAATAGTTTAAATCAAACAAAATATATTTCTTGCTTTCTAATGCTTCCTTTTTAGAATTATTAAAACAAACACTTAAAATCTTCTTTTTGAACAATTCTGACATTGATCAAAAAATTACACAGTGGCTCAGTACAATTAATGCAAAAAGGCATCTTCATTGTATTTCTTGAATATATGCTAATTTCGTTCACAAACCAAACAATTGAGCATTCAACCATTGCTCCAACATGCCTTCTTAATTCTCAAACACAAAAATTTGATTTGTCGTTAAAGATATTTGAATTAAAGCAATAAAACTAAATTTGTAACAAATAAAAATTAATCACGTATCTATAGACGTGGGTCCAGGGGACCCATGCGTATGCTGAAAATGACCTTAGGAGCGGCGTGTAAAATGAATCCTTCTCACTGTGTACTCTTCAGCTTACTGTAGGAAGGTACCTAGAAGCGAGGGGAGCGGCGGGCACTGCGGCATTTTTTACACACTTTCAAAGATTGAACATGGGTCCACTGGACCCACCACATCAGTTAAGGGGTTATCATGATGGCCCCGGAAAAATGTACGGAACAGATTTGTATGCTGAATTTACAGGACTGCAAAAATAGAATAATTTGGGCTATAATTTGCTCATTTATTGATATAATCATATTTTATGACAAAATAATAAATAGGACTGACTTAGGTGTATGGAACAGAAGATAACGATACGCTCTGAGTATAAAAGTAAGAGGTTTTCAAGATAGGTATACAGCTTAGGCAAGGAATTTTACATTCGTTAGGTGTGGCTAACGAAACAAATGTCTGGAGATCAAAGTTTGGCTCGACAGTTTAGGAATGTCCATTCAAATCGATATTGAATCTAAGCTCAGAAGGAACAGGAGCTGGAGTGTTTTGTAAACCTCTTAATATTATAGAATCATATATAAACTCCCAGATGAGTGTAGTGTCTTTCGGGCTGAGATTAATGCTATTGAAAGGGCAGCCGAAATTGTTCACAGGAAGAAACAGCTCTTCAGAGATCACATTCTTCGTGGACAGCCAAGCTGATATCAAAGTAATAGCCAGTGAGACTATAAGATGCCAGGCAGTAAAAAAAGGCAAAATACACTGAACAATATTTGTAACTCTAACCAAGTCAAACCCTGCTGGGTTCCTGGACATACCAATAAAGAAGGGAATGACATAGCAGATACACTGGCAAGGGAAGGGTCAATGTCAAATAGAGACAGTAGTAGCCTGTCAGATACGAGACCAAACGTCCCAATTGGCGTGATCAAAATTAAGATAGACCTAATAACGAAAGAGCAAATCAACAACTCCTGGATATCCAGGAACGATTGCGTCATCTCTAGAAGTTTTTGGCCTAGAATTAATGAAAAATAAACTCAGTATATTCTATCTCTGAGTATATTAGAACCCTGATAGGAGTACTAATGGGACATTGTGCCATTGGCTTAATGGCCACTAGATTGGGTGTATACGCACCTGATTTCTGTAGGAGCTGTTAAGATTTTGAGGAAGTAGATACCATTAAACACCTGCTCTCCGTCTGCCCAAATCTCTAAACAAATCGCCTCCTTTACCTTGGAAACAGGTTTGTCGGAGAATCCGTTGTAAGCGGGATGCCGTTGTAAGTGGTGCAGAATGCCTTCAGGCTCTGGAGAATAAGTCCTTCATGGATTTTGCTGGTGTTTCTAAGGAAAGATATTGGAAGTTATCCAGAAATGGTATTTCTATCGACTTTCTAATTATTATCTTTTCGAAAAAAAGCAATTACTGCCGCAGTTGTTGAACAGGGTCGTGAGGAATAGCACAATGACTTGGGTAAACTTCCTTATGATGTAATTGGAAATCATGTCTGGGCCGGATGATTTCTTAGGTCGTCCACTTCAGAATATCTATCTCAACTAGTGCAACAACTAACTTTGAGGCTACCAAATAGTATGGCTAACCACATTCTTATAATGTAGACGGATTTCCCGCCTTTGTTCATTTCAACCCTCAAAATGCAGATTGACTACATATTAAGAACAATCGAAATGGAGGAAAGCCGTTTGCCAAAACAAATACCAATTCTGATAATCTGAAAGAAGACTTCATGGTTTGAGTCTTGGAGTAATTTAGGTGAGCACTGTGGATTTTCACTATCGCTTCAAGATGAGTGAATGGACACGCGGAAAAGCAAACTCTATCGCTTTAACGATCGTTTGGTAGACGAACAAAAACGCGAACATTATGTTGGGAAAGCCAGAAGGTCGTTTTGTTAGACCATAATTTATATGCCCTGTGCACAACTTAACTACAAATTGGTTGCAAATGATTATTTCGTGGTGGAGTACTCAACCGACCTCATGGCACTCATTTTAAAACCAGGAGGAGAGTTACTTCCCCTAAACTATTTACCGCCCAGAAGTGATTTAATGTAACCTGAGAGAGAAGGAGAACGTGTTTCACTTTCTGGGAAGATGCCCGATACTTGTAGAAATTAGAAAAAATACTGTAGAAAAGTGTTACCGCAAGATAGCGGTGGGAAATTCATTGGTTAGTCCATTATTTGTGTGGCTTATAACTCTAAAGTTTACCAGGCTCGGAAGACCGGAAGACCTTCATTCAGTTGGTAAAATTCATAAAATTCATCAACGTTTTAATTTATCTCGTTCTTATTCGACTCATAGGCGCCCGCAAGATTGTTTTTCAGCGAGCAGAGCGGGAAAATGGTTGCCAGACAAAAACTTAATATGACTAAATGACTACGTGTGGCGGCAACCATATACAATCTCATATCTTTTTACTGAATCTTAAAAAGATGAGAGTTGAGACCTTTTTTTAAAATTTGCTGTAAGGAAACTAGACTAAGTCAACTTGAACATGCATTTATCTATAGTGAGTAGTTTTTCAGTAAATAATTAATTAATGCAAATGAACTGGGAGGATACAAAATCAGGAGCATTTGTTCAGTAAATCGAAAGTTAACTCACAGAATTCGGTGAGCTACTGCCTACTCGTGTTTAACTTTAATCTCGCACTTAAGCTTGGACATTAACGATTCGTGTTGTATTTTTATAGTGAGTTGATTTACATAACTCTTAAATTTTACTTTTAAGGATGGTTTTTTTTTTCGATTCTGTTTCAATATCTAATTTTGATATTGGCTTTTTAATTCAGTATCCTCTCAACTGCTTTATTATCAGTCCTTTTCTTGCAAAGATTAGATTTCTTAATGAAGTTTCCGTTTGAAGTCCTCAAAGAACTGTTTTATGTATGTGGATTCCACAATTTTTAATCTGCAGAGAAAAAAATGGAATTCTATTAATTTCACCACAACCTGGAACCCTATCCCACCTCATTTTGTTCCCCGGAGTGGTCACATGAAACACAAGTATCATTAAATTGTAATTGCCTTATCAGTTCTTGTGCACACAGAAGCATAAACATGTGTATGTATGTACATATTTGCGTTGTGTAGGTATATACTCATCATTTATACGATGTTATCCTTGTTGGTTTAGGATTCAGGGAATAAGGCAATATTTTTTCGTTAGCTCTATCTGCCCGCACCAATTTTGGTCACTACCATCACCGCAATCTTCCCATAGTGCATCCATCCAAACATACAACATAACAAAAATGTTGCTAACATAAAGTGAAAGGAATGAAGTTTGGCTATATGAAGAGAAAGAAGCTTATCTAGTAGCATCGTATACGTAGGATGGTTCATCGTTGTGAGTCGTGAATCGTGACGCGCTGGCTGACCATTTTTTTTAACTCTAGAATTTATAAACAGATTTTTCCATTTTTTTGTCTTGTTGTTGTTGTTGCGTCCTCCTTTACTTTGATCCTTGGATTTTTTGAATTTATATTTTTTTTTTGTGGTAAGAGTGGTTGGCTTCGCTGTATTCTTATAACGCGATTGAGAATAAAAAGCGGAAGCTGTCGACATGGAAACGTGATTTTGAATAGAATATTAAAGAAACGGACAAAATGAGAAGAAACATTGCACCCAGAGGAGGAGTTCTTCCATAGCGTATCTCTCTGTCTATATGTAGATATGAATGTAGACGAAGACAGTGGCGAAAAAATGTAACTATCCTCTTTATATTCAGAAGTGAATGAATAGAGACTATACTAGTTGTGTATACTCTGTATTTTGGAAGATATCAAGAACTGCATATAGCCACATCAGAGAGTCGACTCCGCTGTTATAAGTAAAACCATCTTAGTTGGAAATTAATTATCTGGAACACGCTCTGGCTTTTTTGTCGGAGGGTTCATTTTCTGTAGTTTTTTAATTTTTTTTTTTTTTTTTATTATTATTATTCAAGGGAACTAACAACGTTTCTGACCAACAACCACAAATGCAGTGGCGAAGAAAATTGAATGTGCTTTAAAAAAAATCACACAGAATAAAGTAACAGCAGCTGAGCTCGAAATACATTGTATATAGATTGTAGGTCGGATTTTGAAAGGATGTGGTCGCCAAAAAATTCAGATTATACCTTGTTTTTTCTTCCAAGAAAAACTCGATTTAAGGATTTAATTAATATAGTCAGGCCATAAGGTCATACAATTTTAAGGGACAGTATAGGTATATGAATAACCAAATCTAATACCTATATGAAGAAATGATATAAGGATACATGGAGGAATTGGGTTCTATTAGTACCTCCTGATTCACGATCGAAGCACCAAATATGAATGTTATAGAGAATTTTAAGCTGAGCTAACTTTAAATTTGGATGATATGATGAATTTGATGAAGAAGATTGGAAAAACACCAGAAACTATACAGTATATCAGCTAAAATATGTGCACTTCGCGAAGCCATTGGCTTCAGCTACTCAGCTGCCGAAGAACTGACTGAAACTTCCATTGCAACGGTGTTTGACGGTATAGGATGTGAGATGCTTTTTCGTCCAGTATTGCTGTCACATCTAGGTATCTTGGGGCCAGTTGTACAAATATTTAAACTGTGGTTCAGCAAATTTTATCCACCGATTTCGGCGGATTAATTGAGTTTCAACAGTGGTTTACTGTTCAAGTGTGTGATAAGAACCAATTACATACTTGAACCAGCATTGAACGTTAGTTAATCCGCCGAAATCGGTGAGTTAAAATCTTGAACCGAGGCTGAACCACTATTGTACAATTGGCCATTAGCTCGGGATGTCTCTCTTCGCTTATAATAGTCCTCACCAGTGGGTTTGGATGGTTACTCAGGTTGCTTGTCAGTTTTTTGCAGAAATTGTCAGAAATTTATGCAGAGGAGTAATTCCTGATTCCTTTGATTTCTAAATTGTTTCTGTCACTGTCGGTCAAAAAGGAGTCTTGTGCAGATCTGCAGAATTTTCTTCTCAAACGCTCCAAGCTTTTTCATGCTGGTTTCGGAAATGGTGATTGGTGAACCACACTGGGAAACAATTTGTGATGATGGGCTTGATAAGTTACTTGTATAGAAGTAACTTCGTCTTTTGACTGAGTCCATTCTTTTTCCGCATAAGTGGGTGGATTAGATAGAAAGCGTAGTTCCCCTTTTTGAGGACGGTTGTTGCCTGTGGGTTAAAACGTAGTCTCTCGTCAAATTTGATACCAAAGTATTTTATTTTTGGCTACGTTGTCAATTGCGATCCATTGGGCAAACTGAGGGTAATGCTATGGCAACCTGTAGTAGAGCGCGTGTTTA
Organism: Epistrophe grossulariae; assembly: GCA_929447395.1. NCBI lineage: Eukaryota > Metazoa > Arthropoda > Insecta > Diptera > Syrphidae > Epistrophe > Epistrophe grossulariae. The sequence continues at coordinate 130,892,029 of OV839567.1, forward strand.
GGCGTCTTACGGGCCTTCTGAAACAAGCCAATTTAGATTAGGCTGAGTTGATTTTGATACCTCTTCATTCAAAGTGTTCACAAAGACGTACTCTTCTACTCGCAATGATCGGGGATGATAATTTCGCGTATGTAAATGAGTCAGCAGCATAGAGCAAATTCATTGCTTTGTTGGGTTGAGGTTGATCGGATTTGTCTATGTTGTAAAGATACGGTCCAAGCTTTGATCCTTGAGCAACTCCCGTTCTGATGGTTTTGGTTGTTTTAAATCTAGACGAAAATGACCTGGAATTGAGAAAACTGAAAATTATTTTTATAAGTGAAGCTGAAATATTAAAAACGGTTAGTTTGTATCAAATCCCCCTTATCCAAATGCTAATGCTATCAAATGCTTTCTCTATATCGAAGAAGCATTCAACAGCAACCTGGTAGTTATTGAAAATACTGGCAATATCGTTTTGAAACCTAAGGAGTGGATGAAGGGTAGAATGGTTCTCTCGAAATCTGAACTCCATTTGGGGATGATGTTGTTGGCGTTGCAAAAAGTCTTGATTCTCCGAAGAATAAGTCTTTTCAGGACTTTGCTGGTGTTTCTTAGCAGAGAGATGGGGCGATATCCAGAAAAACTGCGTCTGTCTGATTTTTTTGGTAAATGCACAATCTTAGCTGTTTTCCATCTCTTCTTTGGGAAATAGCAACTGTTGACGCAGTTGCTTAGCGGGTTTGCAAGGAAAGGAATAGCATCATGACTTGGGGAAACTTCCTTAAGATGGAAATCATGTTTGGTCCTGCAGATTTTTTAGTTCGTCTACTTAGAATAAGCTCAGCTACTTCTTCGGGATTTGTTAAACTTCCAGTCAGCTCGAGTCTCGGGATCACTGGCAACGTAATCATCGTTGAAAATGGAAATGGTTGTTGGGCGGATTTGGCACAAAATTGCCTTCGAAATATTCCGTAAATGCTTCCGCTTTATCCTGAGTTGGTGCTGATTTTTTCTGATATTTGTTGTCTTTTCCCAATAACCCTATATTGATTTTCTTGAATGCATCGGGTCCAGGTTTGATGTTTTGCAGCCTTTTGTGGAACTGGTTGTTTTTGTAATGTTGAAGAGCGTTCCTTAACATAACGTACATATTATGTGCATTGCAGTTCGCTCTTCACGATTTGCTATTGGCTGTATTCAATTTACTTTGTTGATACAATTTGATAATCCTTTCTGGTAGATGCTGATATATGACACTCGAAGTCATTGGTCTCTTCTGTTCGTCCAAGGCGTTGATTATGGCGATTTCCATTGCTTCTATGGCTTCCTCTATTTCGTTGTCGGTGAAGTTTCTGTTGGCATCCAGCATCACTATTGGCAAATTTTTCTTTGTAACCGTTCGATATCCAGGTGCTCGTAGTTGATGCAATGTACTGTTCGTTCACTTCTGGATGTATTGCACTAAACGACAGGTGCAGTTTGATGTTGAGTTCCACTGGCTCGTGGTCTCCATCTCCTGTTAGGGTCCAGCACGTTCAGTTCTCGAACGATTTAGATGAATGTGGATGATATCAGGACGAAATCTAGCCAGGATTACGCGCTTGGGAAAGTTGTTACAGTTGCGAGCGCTGTAAATGAGTGGTGCTCGAACTCTTCATCCATCCAGTTCACAATGAAGTTTACAGCATCTGGTGTTGTGTCACACAAAATTGCCTCCAATGGTGTGCTCAGCCGTTGTGTTGCTGAAAAAAGGGGCTTGGTTTTATTCTAATTCTTATTTTACTATTTACAATTTTATTTTGCTCAAAGTGTTAACAATGGGTATTATTTACAATATTAAAAGTCTAGTCTATAGTATATAAATTTTAATCTGTGAGCTCTGAAGAGCTCTGCTTCGTTAAGTGTTGGTTTTAGTTTAACATTTTAAATAAAAAGTGTCTTATAGTCTAACATTGTTTAGTTTAAATAAATGAATTTCTTCTCGCCGGCTTGAGCATAGCTGACGGTCGTTGGTTGGTATGGTGTAGATGGAATTGTTGGGTTAAGTATTATTAGGTAATTTTAGTCGGTTTTATTCTATTGGTTCACGGTCTCTTATACACACTTTGGTTTAGACTGAGTGCGAACTTTAAAATCACAGACAAAATAATATAGGTACATATTTTTATATACTTCAACAGAGATGGTTGAAGTGGTTTGATCAGTGCTGACGGGTATTTGTATTTTTGAATGCCAGGTACCGGTGATCGCGGATAGGTGGTGGGGGAGAAGATGTGTAATGCATCATTACAAGGAACAGGCGGATATGCTTTTATACATAAAACAATGGTAGCGCTACAAGATTAATAACTCTACATTGCACGAATCCAATAAGTTGGCGCTATCTGGCTTTTTGAGACCCGGTAGACTATATAGAGTCAAATGATTTCCATTTTCTGTTCACCTATGGAGACTCTAGAAAGGATTTAAGAGTGGCGTAACCCAAATATAACTAGCAAGGCTGCTGGATATATGATCTTTGTCATTTTCATTAAAGAATTTAGGAAGGCTTACAGAATATATTGGCAATTTATATTTATCTAAGTTTTGTCAAGGGATTTCAACTTTGATGATAACTCCCGTAAAATAATTCTATCCTTTAAAACTTGGTATAGCAGCGTATATAAATGTCAATGGATGGAGCTTAATCATATAATTTCTTATTCAATGTTTATAGAGTTGAATAAATGCGTGTTCTATTTGCTTATGTTATATAATATGAAGAGATTGACAAACACTCAAAGCGGTCCTTGAGGCATTAGCTCTTTAAACGTGTTTACAAATATGATCTAACATCGTCATGAGGACTTATATAAGTAATACATAATATATTCATGATAATATGGGGACCCAGGATGTAGGGAGTTAACGTTTAAAGAGGACGTGGTCACATTAGGCATACATATCTATATACATACATCTTGATTAATTAGAACGCTTTATGTGACCGATGACCGCTTTAAAATAATTTTCACATATCACATCCCAGGCAAATTCATATCAAAATGCTCCTTAATATACCTGTATGTTCCTTCGTATACAGTACACATATCTATATATATACCTTACCTATAGTATATACATAATATGAGGACTTTAAGTGTAAAAGGATCTTCCTGGGCTGATGTGGTGGAACCTTAATTATGTTGGCGTGACAAAGTTTAATGTCACTTTTTTGATGCCCAAAAAAAGGATTTCAGTATACGACCGAGACGGTCTGAAGGATTAAGGTCGGTTGCTATAGAAGATGTTATTCATTATTATATAGAAGATATATGTCTCTTTCATTTTTACACCTTATATACATATATTATAATATAGAAATTTGGTCGGTTTGAGTGTTTTCATATATGTAATATGAAAGATAATCGTATAAAACATTGACTTGGGACAAGTTGTATAAGTTTTATAATTATTTTATATATTTCACACTGACACACTGTCGTTCACTGGTTAACATAATCTTTCTCCTCATAAATAATAAGCCTAATTTTGTGTAAGGGTTGTTCCTTCCTTAAATAAATTTAGTAATTTATTTTTATTTTGCTCATACCTAGAGTGACGAATATCTAGTGTGAACTTTATCCAACAATACAAGAATTCCTAATCATTAAATTGGAAGTTTTTGTTTTTGTTTTTTTCCCGAGGCCATGACAATTTTTATATAAGAAGGTTTTTATTAATAATAGAAATTCTGTATATTAGAAACGCCAAATTTTTGTACGACTAAGGGCGGTTAAAAACCATTTTGAATCAATAATTCAACAAGTCCAAATAAAATAGTGCTAAGTTTTCTACTTGGCTGATGTATTTCAGTAGAATATAGAATTTGTATTATTAAAAAAACCTTCTTAATCAAGCATTTGATTTTTAGTGTTCAACTAAAATTTAGTGTTTAACTAAAAATCAATAAGAGCATTGAATAATAAAAACGAAAATACTACTTAATAACGTAAAATTAGGATAAAATGAGTTTGAACAAATTTTTTTTTTCAAAATTTTGACTTAGGTCTCATTTGGGTGGGACTTAAGACCCAAATTCAATTACGACTTTATGTCGACTAGTCGATAAGAATTCAAATCGCCAATAAGTGAAAAAGCACGAAAATGTCCGTTTTTTTATTTTTGATAAGGTTACGTTCATTACGTCTAAAACTGGGAACATTTAGCAGGCCAACATCATAAACAACTCGCCAAAAAATCAGTGCTACCGGAATTGACGGAAGGTCTCCCCCTTTCAGCCGTATTTTTTTTTTTTTGAAAAACGGAGACGGCTGAGCATCTGAAACGTTAAATTTTGAATAAAATTTAGTTCAAAAACACAAAATCAATTTTTTTTTAATTTTTGAGTTTGAAAATATCATAATTTTCAAAACTTATTAATTAAAACAACTTTATTTAAAAAGAATGTTTTTCTGGCTTAAACAATTTTTTTTGCCGATGTTAACGTTTTTTCCCAGGCAATAAAATTGCCATCGCCATTGAAATTGACATTGCCTCAAATATTTCCAATGAAACCATTACGCCAGGAAATACAAAATTATTTTGAAACTAAATTTTAGTATATGCACCAAAACAACAATAATTAATAGGTAGGTACGAAAAAGAACACACACCACGATAATCGTAAAAAAGTTTAAATGGCGAAAATGATTTGTAATATTTATGCCCATATGTTTGCATCTATCCATACCATACACCCAAGCCTATATCAGGCCAAAAGTATGACATCCATATCCATATACCATATCCTTATACTTTTATGGTGAAATTGAAATTGTGTGGCGGTAACCCTTACAGGAATTATAAATAATAAAGGAGTGCGTGAAGTAAGAATTTGCTATTTTTGAATGTTGTTCCAGGTTGTTCCCGATTTGTTCCGCATTGTTCCAAGTATTTTTTGAAAAATATTCAAAAATGGGGGTTTTAGAGCCAAAAAACCGTTTTTGACCTAGCCCCCCCTTTTTTCGAAAATCAAATTTTTAAAAGTTGTTCCAGATTTTTCTAGTTGTTCTGAACATTGTTCCAAGTTTTTGGACCCCTATGTTCAAAATTTCAAAAGTTATGGGCAAAATTCGAAAAAATTATAGCCCCCCTTTTTTCGAAATTCTTAATTTTGAAATTTTTTTTGGGTTTCAAAAAGTGTTCTAAACATTGTTCCAAAAACTAAAAATTGTAGGACGTTTGTTTTTATAGATAAAACCTTCCGAACATTTTTTCAAAAATCCAAAAAACGGCTCTCTAATATTTTATTTTTTTTTTAATGCATTGACTTTTGAAACCTTATGATAAATGCATATATTGAAAAAAAGTTCTGACCTTACATTCTTACTATCAGCTTAAAAACTAACTTTAACCCTTAACTGCTGTGGTGGGTCCAGTGGACCCATGTTCAATCTTTGAAAGTGTGTAAAAAACGCCGCAGTGCCCGCCGCTCCCCCCGCTTCTAGGTACCTTCCTACAGTAAGCTGAAGAGTACACAGTGAGAAGGATTCATTTTACACGCCGCTCCTAAGGTCATTTTCAGCATACGCATGGGTCCCCTGGACCCACGTCTATAGATACGTGATTAATTTTTATTTGTAACAAATTTAGTTTTATTGCTTTAATTCAAATATCTTTAACGACAAATCAAATTTTTGTGTTTGATTAAGAGGGCATGTTGGAGCAATGGTTGAATGCTCAATTGTTTGGTTTGTGAACGAAATTAGCATATATTCAAGAAATACAATGAAGATGCCTTTTTGCATTAATTGTACTGAGCCACTGTGTAATTTTTTGATCAACGTCAGAATTGTTCAAAAAGAAGATTTTAAGTGTTTGTTTTAATAATTCTAAAAAGGAAGCATTAAAAAGGAAGAAATATATTTTGTTTGATTTAAATTATTTTTTTTTTTATTTTATATTATTTTTTTTTACATGACATGTTTTTAAGTAAATTAAATTGCGACTCATTGGTGAACTTTCAAATTTGCAGTAAAATGAAATTTCCCAAGGTTGTTTTCTCTTTAAATTATCTTTGCCATTAAACAATGAATAAGTTTAGTAAAAAAAAATGTATGAAATAATTTATAAATTCGCTGTTATTAACATTTTAAATTTGCTGGGTCCAGTGGACCCACATCTATAGATACGATACTAAATTTTACCACTTTAGTTAAGGGTTAAAAAAAA
>OV839567.1:130898723-130938066 GCA_929447395.1 Epistrophe grossulariae
GGCTTATAACTCTAAAGTTTACCAGGCTCGGAAGACCGGAAGACCTTCATTCAGTTGGTAAAATTCATAAAATTCATCAACGTTTTAATTTATCTCGACATTTGACTCATAGGCGCCCGAGTTACAGTTTTCAACTTAACTACCTGAACTATAACTTAAATTTACTAAATATAAATTATGTATTATACCAATAATAATAACGATAATAATACTATATTATGTATATTATGCAGCATAGCAACAGAGAGTTGTTTTGCTTAGTGTGTATCTCTTGCTCTCTGCTCACGATGGGTATAAGCTTAACATTGTACATTAGTTGTAAGTTAGAAGTTTAGTTAGTTATAATTGGACGAGACAATAAAATGGTCATACCCAGAATTAACTCGTTTTTTAATTCTCTTGTTGCCGAACTTAAAAAAGGAGGCAAAGAAATAACTTATAGCCGAAATAAGTAAGCTAAAATCTTAACTCCCGCAAGATTGCTTTTCAGCGAGCAGAGCGGGAAAATGGTTGCCAGACAAAAACTTAATATAACTAAATGACTACGTGTGGCCGAAACCATATACAATCTCATATCTTTTTACTGAATCTTAAAAGGATGATAACTGAGATCTTTTTTAAAATTTGCTGTAAGGAGTTAAACTAGACTAAGTCAACTTGAACATGCATTTATTTATAGTGAGTAGTTTTTCAGTAAATAATTAATTATTGCAAATGAACCTTACAAACTGGGAGGATACGAAATCAGGGGCATTTGTTCAGTAAATCCAAAGTTAACTCACAGAATTTGGTGAGCTACTGCCTACTCGTGTTTAACTTTAATCTCGCACTTAAGCTTGGACATTAACGATTCGTGTTGTATTTTTATAGTGAGTTGATTTACATAACTCTTAAATTTTACTGTTAAGGATGGTTTTTTTTTTCGATTCTGTTTCAATATCTAATTTTGATATTGGCTTTTTAATTCAGTATCCTCTCAACTGCTTTATTATCAGTCCTTTTCTTGCAAAGATTAGATTTCTTAATGAAGTTTCCGTTTGAAGTCCTCAAAGAACTGTTTTATGTATGTGGATTCCACAATTTTTAATCTGCAGAGAAAAAAATGGAATTCTATTAATTTCACCACAACCTGGAACCCTATCCCACCTCATTTTGTTCCCCGGAGTGGTCACATGAAACACAAGTATCATTAAATTGTAATTGCCTTATCAGTTCTTGTGCACACAGAAGCATAAACATGTGTATGTATGCACATATTTGCGTTGTGTAGGTATATACTCATCGTTTATACGATGTTATCCTTGTTGGTTTAGGATTCAGGGAATAAGGCAATATTTTTTCGTTAGCTCTATCTGCCCGCACCAATTTTGGTCACTACCATCACCGCAATCTTCCCATAGTGCATCCATCCAAACATACAACATAACAAAAATGTTGCTAACATAAAGTGAAAGGAATGAAGTTTGGCTATATGAAGAGAAAGAAGCTTATCTAGTAGCATCGTATACGTAGGATGGTTCATCGTTGTGAGTCGTGAATCGTGACGCGCTGGCTGACCATTTTTTTAACTCTAGAATTTATAAACAGATTTTTCCATTTTTTGTCTTGTTGTTGTTGTTGCGTCCTCCTTTACTTTGATCCTTGGATTTTTTGAATTTATATTTTTTTTTTTTTGTGGTAAGAGTGGTTGGCTTCGCTGTATTCTTATAACGCGATTGAGAATAAAAAGCGGAAGCTGTCGACATGGAAACGTGATTTTGAATAGAATATTAAAGAAACGGACAAAATGAGAAGAAACATTGCACCCAGAGGAGGAGTTCTTCCATAGCGTATCTCTCTGTCTATATGTAGATATGAATGTAGACGAAGACAGTGGCGAAAAAATGTAACTATCCTCTTTATATTCAGAAGTGAATGAATAGAGACTATACTAGTTGTGTATACTCTGTATTTTGGAAGATATCAAGAACTGCATATAGCCACATCAGAGAGTCGACTCCGCTGTTATAAGTAAAACCATCTTAGTTGGAAATTAATTATCTGGAACACGCTCTGGCTTTTTTGTCGGAGGGTACATTTTCTGTAGTTTTTTAATTTTTTTTTTTATTATTATTATTATTCAAGGGAACTAACAACGTTTCTGACCAACAACCACAAATGCAGTGGCGAAGAAAATTGAATGTGCTTTAAAAAAAATCACACAGAATAAAGTAACAGCAGCTGAGCTCGAAATACATTGTATATAGATTGTAGGTCGGATTTTGAAAGGATGTGGTCGCCAAAAAATTCAGATTATACTTTGTTTTTTCTTCCAAGAAAAACTCGATTTAAGGATTTAATTAATATAGTCAGGCCATAAGGTCATACAATTTTAAGGGACAGTATAGGTATATGAATAACCAAATCTGGTTGTTAAAATCTAATACTTATATGAAGAAATGATATAAGGATACATGGAGGAATTGGGTTCTATTAGTCCCTCCTGATTCACGATCGAAGCACCAAATATGAATGTTATAGAGAATTTTAAGCTGAGCTAACTTTAAATTTGGATGATATGATGAATTTGATGAAGAAGATTGGAAAAACACCAGAAACTATACAGTATATCAGCTAAAATATGTGCACTTCCCGAAGCCATTGGCTTCAGCTGCTCAGCTGCCGAAGAACTGGCTGAAACTTCCATTGCAACGGTGTTTGACGGTATAGGATGTGAGATGCTTTTTCGTCCAGTATTGCTGTCACATCTAGGTATCTTGGAACCAGTTGTACAAATATTTAAACTGTGGTTCAGCAAATTTTATCCACCGATTTCGGCGGATTAATTGAGTTTCAACAGTGGTTTACTGTTCAAGTGTGTGATAAGAACCAATTACATACTTGAACCAGCATTGAACGTTAGTTAATCCGCCGAAATCGGTGAGTTAAAATCTTGAACCGAGGCTGAACCACTATTGTACAATTGGCCATTAGCTCGGGATGTCTCTCTTCGCTTATAATAGTCCTCACCAGTGGGTTTGGATGGTTACTCAGGTTGCTGGTCAGTTTTTTGCAGAAATTGTCAGAAATTTATGCAGAGGAGTGATTCCTGATTCCTTTGGTTTCTAAATTGTTTCTGTCATTGTCGGTCAAAAAGGATTCTTGTGCAGATCTGCAGAATTTTCTTCTCAAACGCTCCAAGCTTTTTCATGCTGGTTTCGGAAATGGTGATTGGTGAACCACACTGGGAAACAATTTGTGATGATGGGCTTGATAAGTTACTTGTAGAGAAGCAACTTCGTCTTTTGACTGAGTCCATTCTTTTTCCGCATAAGTGGGTGGATTAGATGGAAAGCGTAGTTCCCCTTTTTGAGGACGGTTATTGCCTGTGGGTTAAAACGTAGTCTCTCGTCAAATTTGATACCAAAGTATTTTATTTTTGGCTACGTTGTCAATTGCGATCCATTGGGCAAACTGAGGGTAATGCTATGGCAACCTGTAGTAGAGCGCATGTTTAGGCGTCTTACGGGCCTTCTGAAACAAGCCAATTTAGATTAGGCTGAGTTGATTTTGATACCTCTTCATTCAAAGTGTTCACAAAGACGTACTCTTCTACTCGCAATGATCGGGGATGATAATTTCGCGTATGTAAATGAGTCAGCAGCATAGAGCAAATTCATTGCTTTGTTGGGTTGAGGTTGATCGGATTTGTCTATGTTGTAAAGATACGGTCCAAGCTTTGATCCTTGAGCAACTCCCGTTCTGATGGTTTTGGTTGTTTTAAATCTAGACGAAAATGACCTGGAATTGAGAAAACTGAAAATTATTTTTATAAGTGAAGCTGAAATATTAAAAACGGTTAGTTTGTATCAAATCCCCCTTATCCAAATGCTAATGCTATCAAATGCTTTCTCTATATCGAAGAAGCATTCAACAGCAACCTGGTAGTTATTGAAAATACTGGCAATATCGTTTTGAAACCTAAGGAGTGGATGAAGGGTAGAATGGTTCTCTCGAAATCTGAACTCCATTTGGGGATGATGTTGTTGGCGTTGCAAAAAGTCTTGATTCTCCGAAGAATAAGTCTTTTCAGGACTTTGCTGGTGTTTCTTAGCAGAGAGATGGGGCGATATCCAGAAAAACTGCGTCTGTCTGATTTTTTTGGTAAATGCACAATCTTAGCTGTTTTCCATCTCTTCTTTGGGAAATAGCAACTGTTGACGCAGTTGCTTAGCGGGTTTGCAAGGAAAGGAATAGCATCATGACTTGGGGAAACTTCCTTAAGATGGAAATCATGTTTGGTCCTGCAGATTTTTTAGTTCGTCTACTTAGAATAAGCTCAGCTACTTCTTCGGGATTTGTTAAACTTCCAGTCAGCTCGAGTCTCGGGATCACTGGCAACGTAATCATCGTTGAAAATGGAAATGGTTGTTGGGCGGATTTGGCACAAAATTGCCTTCGAAATATTCCGTAAATGCTTCCGCTTTATCCTGAGTTGGTGCTGATTTTTTCTGATATTTGTTGTCTTTTCCCAATAACCCTATATTGATTTTCTTGAATGCATCGGGTCCAGGTTTGATGTTTTGCAGCCTTTTGTGGAACTGGTTGTTTTTGTAATGTTGAAGAGCGTTCCTTAACATAACGTACATATTATGTGCATTGCAGTTCGCTCTTCACGATTTGCTATTGGCTGTATTCAATTTACTTTGTTGATACAATTTGATAATCCTTTCTGGTAGATGCTGATATATGACACTCGAAGTCATTGGTCTCTTCTGTTCGTCCAAGGCGTTGATTATGGCGATTTCCATTGCTTCTATGGCTTCCTCTATTTCGTTGTCGGTGAAGTTTCTGTTGGCATCCAGCATCACTATTGGCAAATTTTTCTTTGTAACCGTTCGATATCCAGGTGCTCGTAGTTGATGCAATGTACTGTTCGTTCACTTCTGGATGTATTGCACTAAACGACAGGTGCAGTTTGATGTTGAGTTCCACTGGCTCGTGGTCTCCATCTCCTGTTAGGGTCCAGCACGTTCAGTTCTCGAACGATTTAGATGAATGTGGATGATATCAGGACGAAATCTAGCCAGGATTACGCGCTTGGGAAAGTTGTTACAGTTGCGAGCGCTGTAAATGAGTGGTGCTCGAACTCTTCATCCATCCAGTTCACAATGAAGTTTACAGCATCTGGTGTTGTGTCACACAAAATTGCCTCCAATGGTGTGCTCAGCCGTTGTGTTGCTGAAAAAAGGGGCTTGGTTTTATTCTAATTCTTATTTTACTATTTACAATTTTATTTTGCTCAAAGTGTTAACAATGGGTATTATTTACAATATTAAAAGTCTAGTCTATAGTATATAAATTTTAATCTGTGAGCTCTGAAGAGCTCTGCTTCGTTAAGTGTTGGTTTTAGTTTAACATTTTAAATAAAAAGTGTCTTATAGTCTAACATTGTTTAGTTTAAATAAATGAATTTCTTCTCGCCGGCTTGAGCATAGCTGACGGTCGTTGGTTGGTATGGTGGTGATGGAATTGTTGGGTTAAGTATTATTAGGTAATTTTAGTCGGTTTTATTCTATTGGTTCACGGTCTCTTATACACACTTTGGTTCAGACTGAGTGCGAACTTTAAAATCACAGACAAAATAATATAGGTACATATTTTTATATACTTCAACAGAGATGGTTGAAGTGGTTTGATCAGTGCTGACGGGTATTTGTATTTTTGAATGCCAGGTACCGGTGATCGCGGATAGGTGGTGGGGGAGAAGATGTGTAATGCATCATTACAAGGAACAGGCGGATATGCTTTTATACATAAAACAATGGTAGCGCTACAAGATTAATAACTCTACATTGCACGAATCCAATAAGTTGGCGCTATCTGGCTTTTTGAGACCCGGTAGACTATATAGAGTCAAATGATTTCCATTTTCTGTTCACCTATGGAGACTCTAGAAAGGATTTAAGAGTGGCGTAACCCAAATATAACTAGCAAGGCTGCTGGATATATGATCTTTGTCATTTTCATTAAAGAATTTAGGAAGGCTTACAGAATATATTGGCAATTTATATTTATCTAAGTTTTGTCAAGGGATTTCAAACTCGTCCATAATGGACAAGCACCACTAATGAACTTTGATGATAACTCCCATGAAATAATTCTTTCCTTTAAAACTTGGTATAGCAGCGTATATAAATGTCAATGGATGGAGCTTAAGAATCATATAATTTCTTATTCAATGTTTATAGAGTTGAATAAATGAGTGTTCTATTTGCTTATGTTATATAATATGAAGAGATTGACAAACATTCAAAGCTTAAGCGGCTCTTTTAACGTGTTTACAAATATGATCTAACATCGTCATGAGGACTTATATAAGTAATACATAATATATTCATGATAATATGGGGACCCAGGATGTAGGGAGGTAACGTTTAAAGAGGACGTGGTCACATTAGGCATACATATCTATATACATACATCTTGATTAATTAGAACGCTTTATGTGACCGATGACCGCTTTAAAATAATTTTCACATATCACATCCCAGGCAAATTCATATCAAAATGCTCCTTAATATACCTGTATGTTCCTTCGTATACAGTACACATATCTATATATATACCTTACCTATAGTATATACATAATATGAGGACTTTAAGTGTAAAAGGATCTTCCTGGGCTGATGTGGTGGAACCTTAATTATGTTGGCGTGACAAAGTTTAATGTCACTTTTTTGATGCCCAAAAAAAGGATTTCAGTATACGACCGAGACGGTCTGAAGGATTAAGGTCGGTTGCTATAGAGGATGTTATTCATTATTATATAGAAGATATATGTCTCTTTCATTTTTACACCTTATATACATATATTATAATATAGAAATTTGGTCGGTTTGAGTGTTTTCATATATGTAATATGAAAGATAATCGTATAAAACATTGACTTGGGACAAGTTGTATAAGTTTTATAATTATTTTATATATTTCACACTGACACACTGTCGTTCACTGGTTAACATAATCTTTCTCCTCATAAATAATAAGCCTAATTTTGTGTAAGGGTTGTTCCTTCCTTAAATAAATTTAGTAATTTATTTTTATTTTGCTCATACCTAGAGTGACGAATATCTAGTGTGAACTTTATCCAACAATACAAGAATTCCTAATCATTAAATTGGAAGTTTTTGTTTTTGTTTTTTTCCCGGGGCCATGACAATTTTTATATAAGAAGGTTTTTATTAATAATAGAAATTCTGTATATTAGAAACGCCAAATTTTTGTACGACTAAGGGCGGTTAAAAACCATTTTGAATCAATAATTCAACAAGTCCAAATAAAATAGTGCTAAGTTTTCTACTTGGCTGATGTATTTCAGTAGAATATAGAATTTGTATTATTAAAAAAACCTTCTTAATCAAGCATTTGATTTTTAGTGTTCAACTAAAATTTAGTGTTTAACTAAAAATCAATAAGAGCATTGAATAATAAAAACGAAAATACTACTTAATAACGTAAAATTAGGATAAAATGAGTTTGAACAAATTTTTTTTTTCAAAATTTTGACTTAGGTCTCATTTGGGTGGGACTTAAGACCCAAATTCAATTACGACTTTATGTCGACTAGTCGATAAGAATTCAAATCGCCAATAAGTGAAAAAGCACGAAAATGTCCGTTTTTTTATTTTTGATAAGGTTACGTTCATTACGTCTAAAACTGGGAACATTTAGCAGGCCAACATCATAAACAACTCGCCAAAAAATCAGTGCTACCGGAATTGACGGAAGGTCTCCCCCTTTCAGCCGTATTTTTTTTTTTTTGAAAAACGGAGACGGCTGAGCATCTGAAACGTTAAATTTTGAATAAAATTTAGTTCAAAAACACAAAATCAATTTTTTTTTAATTTTTGAGTTTGAAAATATCATAATTTTTCAAAACTTATTAATTAAAACAACTTTATTTAAAAAGAATGTTTTTCTGGCTTTAAACAATTTTTTTTGCCGATGTTAACGTTTTTTCCCAGGCAATAAATTGCCATCGCCATTGAAATTGACATTGCCTCAAATATTTCCAATGAAACCATTACGCCAGGAAATACAAAATTATTTTGAAACTAAATTTTAGTATATGCACCAAAACAACAATAATTAATAGGTAGGTACGAAAAAGAACACACACCACGATAATCGTAAAAAAGTTTAAATGGCGAAAATGATTTGTAATATTTATGCCCATATGTTTGCATCTATCCATACCATACACCCAAGCCTATATCAGGCCAAAAGTATGACATCCATATCCATATACCATATCCTTATACTTTTATGGTGAAATTGAAATTGTGTGGCGGTAACCCTTACAGGAATTATAAATAATAAAGGAGTGCGTGAAGTAAGAATTTGCTATTTTTGAATGTTGTTCCAGGTTGTTCCCGATTTGTTCCGCATTGTTCCAAGTATTTTTTGAAAAATATTCAAAAATGGGGGTTTTAGAGCCAAAAAACCGTTTTTGACCTAGCCCCCCCTTTTTTCGAAAATCAAATTTTTAAAAGTTGTTCCAGATTTTTCTAGTTGTTCTGAACATTGTTCCAAGTTTTTGGACCCCTATGTTCAAAATTTCAAAAGTTATGGGCAAAATTCGAAAAAATTATAGCCCCCCTTTTTTCGAAATTCTTAATTTTGAAATTTTTTTTGGGTTTCAAAAAGTGTTCTAAACATTGTTCCAAAAACTAAAAATTGTAGGACGTTTGTTTTTATAGATAAAACCTTCCGAACATTTTTTCAAAAATCCAAAAAACGGCTCTCTAATATTTTATTTTTTTTTTAATGCATTGACTTTTGAAACCTTATGATAAATGCATACATTGAAAAAAGTTCTGACCTTACATTCTTACTATCAGCTTAAAAACTAACTTTAAGAAAACATCTCCGATTTTTTTAACTTTTCAAAAACAGCTTTGCCCCCTCTTTTCCAAAAATCCAAAATCTAAAACGTGTTCCAAGTGCAGAATCCCTCAAATCCAATTGTTCCAAAGAATCATCAAAAAATATTGAAAACTGAAGATTTTAAGCCCAAAAACACTTTAAATGAAAATATCTTATTATCCTTGCTCTGGCCCCCATTTTTGGAAATCCAAAATTCAAATATTCGTTCCAGGGTGTTCTAGTTTTTTTCTAAATTGTTCCAGACTTTCGTTTCGTAAAATTGATTTTTAGTATGAAAAATTTCATTAAAATCCATTCGTTTAAAATGCATTTTATCAATAAATTTTAAGAAACGAAAGTCTGGAACAATTTAGAAGATCCCTAGAACCTGGAACAAATTTTTGATTTTTGGATTTCTAAAAAGTTGGGCCAGCGCAAGGATAATAAGATATTTTCATTTGAAGTGTTTTTTGGGCTTAAAATCTTCAGTTTTCAATATTTTTTGATGATTCTTTGGAACAATTGGATTTGAGCGATTCTGCACTTGGAACAAATTTTAGATTTTGGATTTTTGGAAAAGGGGGGGCAAAGCAGTTTTTGAAAAGTTAAAAAATCGGAGATGTTTTTTTAAACTTTCAAAAATTTGATTTTCGAAAAAAGGGGGGCTAGGTCAAAAACAGTTTTTTTGGTCTAAAACCCCCATTTTTGAATATTTTTCAAAAAAAACTTGGAACAATGCGGAACAAATCGGGAACAACCTGGAACAACTTTCGAAAATAGCAAATTCCAAAAAAGGGGGGCTAACTTCACTCACTCATAATAAAGCCAAAAAAACAGCCCAATTAGGAAATAGTCACCAGAAAGCTGTAATTTGGTATTTAAACTGTCAAAAGTCCTTATCGATATGAGCGCCTCTAACAATTTTACGGGGGGTTGAATGCCCCCAAAATGTTTTTTCAGGAATAACTCCCAAATGGTAAGTTATACAAAAAAATGTTGAAGACTAATTCGTAGCTTCGTAGCTTGGAAAATTTCCTACAAAAAAAATGTCAACATACTTTTTCCATAAAAAATAACCGTTTCCGAAATACATAAACCAATTGGAAGAGTTAATAGTTGGGCGATTTAGTTAAAAAAAACTTTGCATTTTGTGATAAATGCATCAATTTTTTTTTGTCGGTACATTATATTAGCAAGATACCTATCGGCTCCCTGTATTTGTCCACCCCTTTAGGTGGGCAATTAAAAAAAAAAATTGGAAATAGAAAATGAATATAAAAACACAACGGCAACACCTACAATATCATGTTACAACTTTTTTTTAAAGCCAGTAATTTATTCTTTAATTATTATATTTTTAAATTACGTTATTTTAGTGCTTAGTTTTTGAATAAATGATTTTTAAACTATTTAAACTTTCCAAACGCCGCAGCCGTGAAATATTATGACGAAAGATTTCTGGCTTTGAAATTAACTTTGAATATAAATCAATAGAAGTTATTATATTCAGATCTAATTACTGAATGGATATTAATTTTAACCAAAATACGCCTTTCAATATATTTAGACACGAGTTGTTCTTGTTGTATTATATTTATATTAATTATAAAGTTGTAACAGAAGCTATGCTGTTTAAACAGTTTGGTTTCTTTTGAAAAATCATCTAACGCTTTAATAGCAACACATCGACAAGAATTTAATTTATAATTATTATAGGCTTCATCCTTTGACATTAAACTATTATATATGTAGAAAGGATCATCAATAGATCTCGTGATATAGATGGATATTACGCTGCAAGGCAATTGATTTGAGCACAGAATTTAGTGAATTTAATTCAATTATCGATTAAGTGCGTAGCAATTTGGAAACTATATGCATGTGCAAATTAATGTATGATAAGTCACTATTATAGTGTTTCCTTAGGAATGCAAACACAACGCTTAATGGAATATACCTACCTAAAATAATCATAAACAAATGAGCGGTATATATATCCTTCGATGCTCGGAGTAATTATGATTAAGATAATATGTTTTTTTATTTGAACTTATTACAGATTTATTTTGTTTATTTAATAAAATATTATACCTACATTTAACTAAAAATATTTAAGGTCCTTGAAGAGCATTCTTTGAAGCTGTCTCTTCAAAAGAAAAAAAACATTCTTTTGACAAAAAAGTCTCCAAAACAATTACATGTTGGTATAGGTATCCTACAGTATTTCAGCATACATTATAACAACATTCCCACATCACTCGCAATCTACTGTTTCAGGTATATAAATACGTACCTACTATCAAACTCTCATTCAAATGCCCAAAGTTCTTAAAAACTGCTTTAATGTTTGTTCGAATATGTAAAGCGTAGAACTAATCCTGTAACTTTAACATTCAGAAAATTGTATGCTTAAAGCAGAAGCCACATCAATAGAAATGGCAACATTTGAGGCCCAATTGTACAGCAGCACAAACAAAAAGTATATTAACAACAAATAAAGCACCAACACTCAATGCCGGCCGACAGAGTCGTATAGTATAAAACCAGCTGCGTTGCTTATACATTTTAGCGATTCCATGAAACTACCAAAGGCAATTTTCGTCTGGTAACACTTTGTGTGAGTTACAAGAATATGTGCGTATTTATAGTGAGTATTTGATACCTATACCTGTTACATACATATCCTAACCCGAGGCACACGAATGAATAACGATGTCAGTCTTCTTAAGGTTAATGGGCTTTCTCGCGTTGGCGAACTGACTATACATGCGGATGAGAAGGATTCAAAGTGCTGCATTCAGCTAGGTGTAATCTTCTTTTAGATGCAATATTTTTAATTTTAAAAAGGCCAAGTTATGGATTCGATAAAAAAATTAACATAAAATAAAATGTTTATTCAATAATATGATGATATCTGAATTAGGTAGGAGAAAGAGTTATTTAGTTTAAAATACCTTTACCTTTTCAAAAACAAAATACGGTGATGCTTTTTCTTCGTGGCTGAGGTAAGCTCACCGGTGTCCAAGATTCTTCACTTCCCAAAGGAGCAACAAAACTAGGGGTTGAAGGGTCTTATAACTCCAAATAAAATATGGTTTTAATCCTTTCTTTAAATTCCTTTTATAATATTTATTTAATTTTATCTTAATAATTATTGTTTCTAATATGTACAATATTTCATATAACGGTTTTTCACAATAATGGTCTTCTTAATATAAAGTAACTCGTTACTTTATATACAACAATCCTTTTTCATCTTAAAATAACTAACATAATAGCTATTTCATATATCTAATACAATGGTTCAGAGGCTTCAATAACTAACACGGTATTTTATATACCTAAATGTTCGATAACTTAAATAATTAACTTGATATTTCAAATAAAGTGTCCCCAGCACATAACCTGCGGAACAAAACGGTCGGGAACTCTCAGAGGAGCACCTTGTCCAGCGGGAACCTTTGAAGAGGAAGGTTCGGGAATCCTTATCGGAAGCCTAATTCTCTACCAGACAACCCAGGGAACTAATCGGTCGCAACACTTGAAAATAACCTTGTCTAATGAGCTTCTTGAAGAGGAACCCAAGCGAACAAAATGGTCGGGAATCCCAATGAACACCCTTGTCAGTAGTACGCAGCCTCGGGAAATAAACGATCAGAAGTCTTGGTTATAGAAAACCTTGTACCGGAAGAGAAATTCAGAGGAAAGAAACGGGCGGGAATTCTTATTTCTTATGGAAAACCCTTATAAAAAATACCAATAACAATACTAATTAAACTGATCGTCTTACTCTAATTCTGCTTCTGCTTTAGGGGCTCTCAGCGATGCAACCCACGTTGAGTCTCGGCCTGAGACACGGCCCTCTTCCACTCTTGTCGGTCCCAGAAGAGTTGCTTCCAGTTTCTAGGACCAAGTTTTCTGGCATTCGCGGTCACCTGATCCTTAAATCTAAGGTTCGGTCTTCCTTGTCGTCATAGAACCTGAGGGCTGGGATTCGAAGACCCTCTTAGCTGAAGCATTTTCGTCCATTTGCTCGACGTGTCTGAGCCTTAGTAGTCACCTAGTTTTCACTTTTTGGAGAATATCCACGTCTTGTCTTGGTACAGCTCAGAGTTCTCGGTTGCGTCTTCTCCTCTATTCGCCCTCCTCACACACAGGACCGAATATCCAACGAAGGATCTTTTGTTCGAAGGTTTTCAAGCTCTGATCCGCTCTCTTAGTCATTGTCCAGCACTCGGAACCATACAATAGAAACGTTAAGATAGGTAAGCGTTTTGTAGAGCATCACGTTTGACCTTTGGGTTATAGGAGTTTGGATCCCAGCTGTTTTGCCAAACCGAAGTAGCAGCGCTTTGATAAAGTTATTTTTCGCCGTATTTCCACTAAGATATCATTCGTGGAATTGATGTTTACTCCAAGGTAGACAAACTCTTTTACTACCTCAAAGTTGTAGCTGTCAATAGTACTTTGTCTTGTCCTCGTTCACTCGTAAACCAACTTTTGTTGCTTCTTCTTCAATCGCAGTGAAGGCCTCAACGACCACACGATGGGAACGACCCATGATGTTCTGGTCGTCTGCGAAACCCAAAAGCAATACAATAACAACTAATCCCCAATGGGCTTAGCTTAACCCAGATAATTTTCGGGGCTTAACTTAGGCACGGAGAAAAACTGTATTACTGGCGGGAATTACATAATTGTTATGGATAGTTTGTACGGAAACTCTATTTTTTTTCTGTAATGGCGTCACTAATTCCCGTTATCGTTTTTTTCAACCAGTTCTCTCCGGGATTAGAAAAAATCACATCTAACGTCTTTTATAATTAGTATCTAATTGATCTTCTCAATAAATATAATATGCAAAAGTCTTTAAAAATGTCAGCGTAATTCGTGAATTAATGTCTTTATTACAAATTTTAGCAACTCAACTAGGTAAACGCATATACAAATTTAAATTTTTTTTGTCAACGATTATTTGGAATGAGTTTTTAGGAAAAATAAACGTTCTTTCAAAAATGCTTCAGTCAAAATCCATGGACTTTTTAACATGCTAAGAACATTTAGATAAACTGCGGGCAGTACTTTCAGGCAAACCGTTCTGAGGAATCTTTATTTGAAGCATTATACAAGAACGCTATAGATATTGCTACAAAGATGAATATGCATGTAGATTTCATTGTGTCCGATTCGATGAGGTTACGTAGTCGCCGTTATCAGTCTGAACAATCTCAATCAATTGATCCAAAATTTAAATTTAAAGTTGATTTCTTCTACCACGTAATCGATGTGACGTTATCTTCTCTCGACGAGCGTTTTGGACAGCATCAATATCTGAACGAAAACTTCGGTTTTCTCTGCGATTTTTCAAAGAATGTGGACTTTAAGGATTGCGAGAAACTTGAAGCAATTTTAACAGCAAGAATTGACGATGAAGTTCAAAAGGATGTAATGGCTAGGGATCACTTGAGTGAAATTAATATATTCAATCAAACGTCAAATCCTACTGATCTGAAACCGCTATCAATTTTAAATTATTTAGCTTCAAACCATTTGCTTGAATTGTATCCAAATTTAACAACTGCGTTAAAAATTCTCTTAACGTTTCCTGTAAGTGTTGCTACAGGGGAAGCTATAAGTATATAAACTTAAAATTAAAAATAAAATAATAAAATCATATTTACGCTCAACTATGACTGAAGAGCGATTAACAGCCTTGGCAACAATTTCCATTGAAAAAGACATGCTGAATCGTATTGAAGAAGAAGAAATCGCTACAAGATTTGCAAACATTAAATCGCGAAGAGCAGCATTTTAATGTCAATATTTTGTAAAATTATTTTATCGAAAATAAAACTTTTAAATATTAACTTGTACGATTTTTGTTTTTTTAAAGTTTGGGGCGCCAAAATTGAATTTGCCTGGGGTGGCAAAAGTCCCAGGTTCGACACCGTTGATAACCTTTCAATTTGAGTAAGAACATGCGACCTAGCCATATTTTTCTCTCTAAAATCTATAGTCTTGGTGAATCGTGTTTTAACTTAAAGCTTGCTGGTATCCACCGTCCACATCCACCGCCGCGCCGCGCCGCCATCAGGTTGGTGTTAATATTTTGTTTAATCTTTTTTTTTCATATATTTTCTTGATCTCAAGTCGGAGAGTAGAGCATGACATTGTGGTAAGAAGGATTCTTATATATTTATATGATGATGATGATGCCAACAGTAATCCTCATGGATTTGTTCGTATATTGGGGTAGGTTAGAGAGACCCGTTTCAGGTCATAGAATTTTATTTTTTCTTTTAAGTTAAAAAGAGGATATGATTTTAGGTTTTAAAGTTTTTTTTTAACATTTTTTTTTGTGTTCATCTTCAGGTGGTGGTGCACTGCACTGGAATGATAGAAGGCCGAGTGAACGCCTTAGAGTGTGTTGACTTTATTAAGAAGGTAAGTAAGTGGAAAAATCCGTGCAGTTATACTTATAAGTATAAAGATGGTATATCAACTAAGATATAGTTACTATAGATACAGTTCTGTGGTTATGCTCAGGCATAGCATACACTATTTTATTTTAAACCTAACCTACTTCTTTCAACAAGTTGTTGGATATACAAATTTGTCCTTCATTTCCATTTCAATTTTTGGAGTTTTAGTGATTAGTGCAAAACTAATAAAACAGTGCATCAGCAGCATCAACTGTAGGTACTAGGTGGTATGAAAGCCAGATAAGTTTTGGCTTTCGAGATAATTGTTTGTGTGAAACATCTGTTGCGAACTTTATTTATGAAATATTTGAAGCGAACTGTTTTCAAAGATTAAAAGCTCTCCCAAACCAACTTGGGCTATTAATATATTTTACATGTATCGTGTCGCGTTAGTGTGGACGTAGAGGGTACTCTCATTATTTCGCCATGTAAGTTTATTTTGACAGGCAGAGGTTTAATACTGAACAACGGAAATATGCACCAGCATCTGTGATATGTCATCAAATTCTGCATCTTGGTATTTTATGGTGTAGGATTATGTCATTAAACTTATATAGGTTCTTTCTGAATAAATGAACAAAATTTTGTTTACTCAGCTAAAGAGTGCTAAACGCATAATATTTTAAGTCGTTGCGGTTTTCAATCACTCTTTTTTTTAATCGCACAAACACATACAACTTAAATCTTTTGTAGCATTCGCCACATATAAATATAAAAATATGTAACTTTGTTGATAATTTTATTGTCGAATAATAAGGCTTGAATAAACAGGCAATTTCGATCAGTTGGAAAATATATTACAAGACAAGAATATTGTTAAATCGCACGTGCACCCCATGTCATTTGATGTATTAAATTTTGCGACAGAAAAAAAGATCAACAAATTGAGACAGTGCGACGAGAAAACAAGACTTCACGTCACGTCAGCGTGAAAAGATCTCTTCGCAGAACGCAAATGCGAATTTTCAGACGCATATATGATTTGTGGATTGACTTTTAATATTGTGTTTTCTGTGTGTTTTCGATTCGAGGGCATGGTCAGTTCACATGGAGGTGATGATGAACCACCGTGATCGTGCGGTTTGACCACGTTAGACATTTTTTTGTGGGGTTTTCTGAAGTCGCGTCAATGTCTATTCTTGGGCTTGCTTCCCTCCTACACCCCAATAGGCCATAGGGTAGAATCATCCCTCCCCCAGACCCGTTGGAGCAGTGGCTCCATGCAACGTCTGGTGGATGGATTTGATAGGCTGGTGGTTGGTGTATGCGCCAGTTAAGTTTAGTCAAGTTGGCTTAATATTGTTGGTGTACAACGCAGAGGCGGCAACAGCTGGTGTATGGGCGAGGTGCCTATTCTCCGCTGGTTGTCGCCACCGCGTACTTATTTGTACTATCATTGTCTTCCTGTATCATTATGCGTTGTTTGAATATGGTTAAGGGAGCGATTTCCTGCCTGTTGGTAGGCTGGATTGATAGGGATTAAGCATTTTCAAGCCATTTTGTAGCTTTGGTGAAATATAACCAACTTTTGCTTGGAATAGCAGAGAGTTCATCCAGGTCATTGAAGAAATGTCTTCCGAGGAACCTGTTTCTCAGAAGACATAGCGCAGGGCAGTGGCATAGGTAATGAGTAGTATCCTCATGTATGTCCTCGTCACCATAACCTCTGCATAAGTCGTCCATCTATATCTGAGTTTCAACTTCTTCTTATATGGTAACCCAATTGGTTGTGTCCAGTGGTGACGCTCATGAGAAGAGAGAGAGCTTTTTGCCCATGTTGGATAATGTTTTCGGTCTTATGTTTATTGAAGTTTGGCCATAGTTTTCTGGTTGTAACACTGCAGGTATCAAGCGAGTTCCATCTCTTGTTTCCTAAATCAGGAATTTTACTCTCGATTATCTGTTTTAGATTACAGGGTGGGATCTGAACGGTTGGGTCTGCCTGATTTAGGTCAAGTGTTGATCCTATTCTTGCCAGTTCATCAGCACTTTCATTCCCTGCGACACCATTATGACCAGGAATCCAACAGAGAATTAAGTTGTGCTGTGTACAAAGAACCCTTAGCTCTTCGCGACAGCAAGTTACAAGCTTCGATTTGATTTCGATGGCAGAAATTGCTTTTATTGCCGCTTGGCTGTCAATGAAAAAGGTAATATCAGCTTGTGGTGTTGCCATCATTGAGATTTGTCTAGCAGCTTTCGTCACTGCCAAAACCTCAGTTTGGAAGACACAGATGTAATTAGGAAGTCTGAATGAGCTGGTTTGTCCAAAGGTTTCTGAATAGAAATCTGCAACAACACGAGTATCCAACAAATTAGAAACATCCGAAATGCGTTTCCTTACTTTTCATTTCTGGTCAAACATTACAACAACAACATAAAAAACCCAAACTTTTCCCAAATAGTAAAGTATAAGAGATCTCTTTCTTATTTGTTACTTAAAACACCAAAAAATATATAAAGTTGGGCCAACAGAATTATGTAAATATGATCCATTTTTACAAAAACAAAATTTTCAAAATAAATAAACTATGCCACCGCTTAAAAAATATAATAAAGAAATCCAGTTTCACTTTACTATACAACCATACGTTTATAGTTTTTTTTTCTTTCTTTTTTTTCAAATTCTATTTTGCCTTCCTTTGCCCAATATAGTGTCATCCATTTAAGGGTAAGCCCTGCTGCCAAAAATTCTTCAACGTGCTCATTGCAGAATGCGGCTCCATAAAGTTATTCATTCTATAAAGTAGTCTTTCAAGTTCTTTCACTGTACTATCCCTCACACAGCTTGAAGGCACGCTCAGGACGACAAAGAATGTATGCACAAAAAAAAAAAAAAAAAAAACGAATAAAACACCAACCAAAATTGAATTGCATCCAAGTATCTATCAGAAGGCTTTAAACTATGGCACTGTGATACGCGACCGTTATAGCAACGATGGCAATGGCATCAGCGGCAGAAGCAGAAGCAGCGATGTCAATGGAGCCAAGAAATTTGAAAAATCCCCAAAAATCCCTCAAAATCTCTTCACTGAGTGTATCAGCAGCGCATTAAACCTAATCAATTTGAATACAAATACGAATATAATGCTCGTAGACGAAAAGCTGAAGAAAAAGGACTTGTGGATAGGTATATACCTACGAGTATATGTATGTATGTATAAGTATTGAAAAGTCGGCCAAAGTTGGATCTGAAACAATAACGATGCGTTTTAAGACCGCAAGTCGCGTGGATTGCGTCGCATGTTTTGTTAGGTATACAATCGTTGATCCATCTTGAACTTTTTCCAGATTCTGATGTGATATTTATGCAAAGTTGAGCTAAGTTGCGAGGAATAACATTCCATTTGGTTGGTGTGTTTTGTACAAGCACCTTA
Organism: Epistrophe grossulariae; assembly: GCA_929447395.1. Taxonomy (NCBI): domain Eukaryota; kingdom Metazoa; phylum Arthropoda; class Insecta; order Diptera; family Syrphidae; genus Epistrophe; species Epistrophe grossulariae. The sequence goes on from OV839567.1 coordinate 130,917,490, forward strand.
TATACGATGGTTGTGTGCTGTGTGACCCCTTTCTGTTTGCATACGAGTATCGTTCAATCAAAAACCAACTTACTTACGCTACATATATTCAACTAAATTCCCTGAAACGTAACCTATATCAACCTCAAAAAGCTTTCTGATGGTCACCATTCACGCAAAATTCCGTTTGGCCTGCGTCAAGTGGTAGTTAGATGTATACGAGTTTAGAGAAGTGGAGTCAAATTTCATTGGAAGCAGTCGTTTGGAAGAAGAAAACCCAAGCAAATACACTATACGAGCATATACTCTTCTCATTCTCCATCGTAATATTATTCAAAGTAAAACAAACGCTGTATATAGCTCCCCATCTGCAGCTATATAGCAAGCATGGCGTCAATGTCCATCAGCCAGCAGCGCCCGGCCCCTTCGCCTTCTGCCAACATTTACGCCGAGCAATAACTCATGGTACAACAAGTTTTGAAACACGTTTTGCATAATTCAGCATACACTGTCACGCAATAACTGCGCTGCCATGTCATGTTTGTTGGCAGCCCCAGCCAGCGATATGCGAGCTTGTGTTTCCTGCCAGATCTATCTCGGTAGACACATGTTTACTGTATACATAGTATATCAGTATCTTGAGCTGTACGCACAGTATGTATATGCAAATTCTGTCATTTACGCCCGCTTGCCCTATGAGTTCTGCTATGCCGCTGCTGTTGTCCTGCCCATCCCTTATTCTTATCGGCAAACGCAATAAGTTCTCTAACTAGCAAGCAACCCAGCAACTGAAGTGAAAAAAAAGTACCTACTCTTCTTTAATGTCTTCTGCCTGTTCGTCGCCGTCTCTAGGCCCATCATATAAACCAAGCGAACCACAAACAAAATAGAAAACAAAAAATAGAAACAAAAAAGGAACGCACCGTTGTCCTTCCTTCCTGTATACGACTACGATATACAGTACGTTGCGTGCGTTCGTTGGTTGGTCGTTTGGAAAATACCTAACGAACCACTGAACTGACTGACTGAAGAAGAAAAAGGCACCACGAAGGATAATAATTTACCATGTCGGGCACGTACAATGACGATTTGTCACAAAATAATTTTTACGACTTCATTTCTAATGACGTTAAGGCGGAAAAGTTCTTGTTTTTGGGGTTGAATTCGCTTCTGCTAAACCATCTCCTGATGGCCAGCTGCCGCCGCCGCCGCCGCCACCGCGTCGAGCCGACTGCCTTCAATTATGTCAATGAGAGTGGGTTTACAAAGACTAACTAAACTTCATTCAAATGACTTATTCGCTCCTTTTTAAAACAATTCTAAAGTTTCCGTGAAAAAAAAAAACATTGCCAAAATGAAGGATCTCAACAATATTTTGCACAGTAACGGTGACCAAATTGTTAGTTTTTATCTAAAAATATACAAAAATTAAATATACTTTCTCTTATATGGGTCGATGTTTATCTTGAGAGAAAAAGGTTTAGGATTTGACCTACAATTTTCTGCCAAATCCAACAGGCTCAGGTGAGATGCACATTTTTACGATAAGTAAAAGAGATCATTTTGGAGGATTTGTCAATTCCTCGAAAGAGTTTTTATACTTGAAAAAAGTATTTTTTTGACTTTAGGCGACATAATAAATATGCGTAGGTATTATATCCATATTAAGATGGATTGGCGGTATGGTTCAACTTGCATCATCTCAAATTGAAAAAAGTCGGTTGGTTTGGAGGAAATGTTTTTATAGGAACGGCTAGACTGTCAACGTAAATGGTCAACGCGTTGAATTCCTGGGGTCAGAATGATATCAAATTCTGTCTGTCAACATAGAATACTGTCAAGTCAATGCGCTGACACCAGAGTTGGCAGCAGCGTTAACAGCTGCGTTGGTAGCAACTACCCCAAATCCTATAATGTGCCCAAGCAGGAGGGCTGCAGGGGGCAGCATATGCCCTCCCATATATACCTCACTGTTTATGCGTCGCAATTTTTTTTAAGATTATCTTATAATTGGAATTTCACTTTGGAAATATCGCCTAAAATTTAGGAAAGAACGACCAAATTAAAAAAACATTTGAAATATCGTCCAAAATGGAGGATATAACGCCCAAATTTTACAAAAACAATTTACTTTGAAAATATTTGGCCAAGCTAAGATTTGGAAAAAATAAAATTTGGGAGATATTTCCAATTTTTTAAACAAAAAACAAAATTTGGGCGGTACTTCCAAATCAGTTCGGGCGTTATTTCCTTGGGCGTTATTGCTTAACGTCCGATATTCTACAGCGTCAACGGTCAAAGTAGTCTAGACTGCGTTGACCTTTTCAATCTTAATCAGAAATATTTCTGTTTTTTCAGAGGTTTTTTAATCTATTCATATCCATACAGACTTTCAAGTTAAAATCTGTCAAATCCATTGAATGATGATTTGAGAGTTTAAAACTTGAAAGTCTGTATTAGCTGGCTTTACATTACATTTTAACGCCACCCTGTAATTATCAACGTGAAAAATTATTGATTTCGTTGACACCAAAGGGTTAAAATGAGTTTATACAGCGATAACACGTAAAAGCATTTTGAGAGAGAATTGAGTGACTGGCGTCATTCCTGTGATCGCTCAAGCTGATTCTTGATATAGATTCTTCCCGGGAGTACCTATTTCTAAGATCCTATATAAATTGAAACGAAGTTACACTATTTCGACTGCGGAAAATCATTAGTTGACCTTTAGTGTGTAGTACACTAAAGGTAGCCTCTTCTTTTTTGCCTTAACTTTTGTTAAGACTAGGAATCTTATCACAAACTCACAATCGCGCCCTGATTTTAATATGGCCATATGGAATAGGGATTTAAACTCAACCTGTTTTGCCTTAGAGTTGATTGGAGCTAGGGAAGTTATTCCACCGCCTTACTGCGGTTAAGGCTAGGGATTCAATCCTATACTCCGCACTGCGCCTTGACCTCAGCTTAGGCTAGGGAAATAACCATATGAAATAACATGTTATTTATTTAAGATAATATAAGGTGTGTTTTTTCCAATCCCGTAGGCGGAGGGAACTGGTTGAAAAAAACGATATCGAGGATTAGCGACGCCATTACAGAAATAAATGGAGTTTCCATACAAACTATCGATAACAAGTATGTAATTCCCTCCGGTAATACAGTTTTTCCCCTTGCTTAAATTAAGCCCCTAAAAAAATTATCTGGGTTCAGCTAAGCCCATGGGGATTATTAGTTGTTGCATTTATAATGTAAATTATTTAGCCTCGAATCGTTTTTTTCATCGAAATTCCTTCGGGATTAGAAAAAAACCCCTATAATTGTATTTATATGCATAAAAGTATTAACTGGAGTTCCGAACTTTACTTTCTAAACACTGAGTTTTACTTTGATTTCTTCAGTCAAACCCTGAAACCCATCTGACCTACCATAGCTGGAAACTAAAGAAGTATCACAAAATCTGGCTAAACATTATAGTTTCCAGTTTAAAATAGTTAAAAAACATAAAGTAGGTGCTTTTCTTACCTAAGTGTTTTGGTGAAATTCAGTCTCAATGTGGAAAAACAAAGCAACCTGTTTTTGAAATTTCAGCTAAGTACTTTTACAAAGACTACATCTTGACTTAAATATAAAAATTAAATATCAATTCAAGAGCAGATGGTCACACTATATACCAAATTATTCCATTTATTGTCCAATGAGTTGCGTGCGGCCTTCACTGTTATATGTGTTGACTGTTCCACTGGTGTTGAGTGAATTAAACTAAATGCTTTCACTGGCCCTATGCCCCTGTTTCTGTGTTTTCTGAGTAGCTGGGGCAATAAAGTGGAAGCAACGACGACGATTGTCGAATTCAAATGATTTGGCCCGCTGAAATGTTTTTTTGAAATGACAAAATGCCTCGTCCTTGTTGGCATCCTAGTCAAAGTATTTGTCGTCCATCGAATGAATAAAACAATGAGACTGATGGAATGGGTGGTAGTGGTGGATGGCGGCGAGGCGGCGGGCGGCGGCGCGCGGTGGCAATGTATATTTACATATAGTAATAGTAATACAACAAATGGTCGGAATGGAAAATAGGGTGTTCTTTCCTTCTCCTCTGAATTGGTCGGCATTGTGTTTTTGTTTAATTTTCAAAAGTGCTGAACTGTGAAATTCATGCACGCACATCAAATGGGTTGTGTTGGATGGGTGGAGAAGAGCTATGTAGTAGTTGTTATAGTTGGATCCCAAAATGGGAAATGTCGTCGAGGATGTGGAGTATGCAGATATAGCAATATAGAAATGTACGCACATAGTTTTAAGTTTTAAGGGTGAAACACAAGTGAAATGGTTCGTGAAAGAAGGGTAAAATGTTGTCCACAACTGGTCGAGAGGACTTCAACTATGTATAATATACATTATATCTACGAGTATGAAGGGCTGAAATAAAACTATAAAAACCAGCACGGCACACGCTCGCTGGCTGACTAAAAGGTAGCTAACCTATACACAACACCCAGCGAAGAACTTAAAGTTGAGGAGGTTACAGTTCAAATAAAAGAGGGTGCTATACGGGTAAACAAAGTTATAGCGCCCGGAATGTTGACACAAAATTTTAAAGTTATTGATGCTGAAATAAATAAAATTTGTGTATTTCATTTTACATAATTTAGTTTTCATTTTATTTATAGCTGTTGGAAAGAAGAAGAAGAGGATTTTCATTTATTATAATATATAGAACACGCAAAGAACTTATATAAAGTGAATTAATTATTTTAAATGTTTTGGTGATGTTTTGGCGACACAAAAAGACCAAATATATTTTAGAAACGAGATACAAAATCTTTGTTCCTGTTATATTACCACACTCTGAGAAAAAACTAGTTACTTTTGTAACTATTTTCAATCTTTAGAATCCAACGACATTTGGGGAATGACTATTTTTACACAAAAAAATCAATAATTTTTTTCAATAACTATAAAAATTGGCAATTGTGACTTTTTTGATATTAAACCATAGTTATTTAACAGTTTCTGCAAAATAACTATTAACAGTCAATTCTGACGGTATTTTATAAGATATTCTTGCTATGAAATAGTAGTAAATATATACACAACAACTACATAGTTGAGAATTACTATAGGCGTTTTTTTTTTTTGCAAGCCCGGGGGGAATTGGATGAAAAAATCACGTCTGTGTTAAAAAATTTACATTTAAAATGCAACAACAACTAATCCTCTGCGGGCTTATAGCTAATCCCAGAGAATTCTCGAGGTTTAACTTAAGCGCACAGAAAAACTGTGGTACCGGCATGAATTACATACATGTTATCGATAGTTTGTACAAAAACTCCATGTTTTTTTCTGTGGCGCCCGGGATTGCAAGAAAACACAACTTATGTTATAGTTACAACAAGCGTGATGAAAAAGAGAAAACATTTTTCACAAGATGGTATCGGAAGCCTGTCTCATCGAGACGTTTGTTGAACTACAAATCAATACACCCAATGAACCAAAAAATAAGTACAGCTTATGGACTCATTGATAGTGTCAATAAGGCTTATACGTTTTAGTTCACTTCAAAGAGCTGAATGGGCGGTTGAAACTCTTGGTTATCATCCAAATTGACTAAGGCCATTTGCTCATTGGTGGGATTTTGAGCATCATGTTTCCGAAAACATATAAAGTAAAACCCGCTTATCTGAAACACTTTTTTCGTCCCCGAGTATTTGTCGACCAATTATCTTTATAACACTCCGTTTAAGCGAAAATCGCTTAAGTCAAAAACCCGGATACCTAAAACATATTTTCAGTTAAATTTAATATTTTTCATTAGAAAAAAAACTCTCCTAAGTGAAAAAAAAAAGTTTAATAGAACAGAACAAAAAATTTGCTGAACACTTTTTTTATTCTTCACCTCCATCAAATTTTCATCACGAAAATGACATTTGAATTTCTGATATGTCCCTTTTTGGAATTTTTAAATCCGCTTAAGTGCAATTTTTTTCACTTATCCAGACTCCGCTTTAATTAAATTTTTTTTGCACATTTTTTGTTTAGGTGAAAACCCCGCTTAAGTGAAAGAAAGACTGTGACATTTTGCAGTTTCTCTTAAGCGGGTTTTACTCTACCCTTAATTCTTTAGAAAAACCGACATTTTTAGGTCCGTCAAGATAGCACCGCGACAAATTAAATTCAAAAATCTAATTAATATATATGTACCTATAGTGGGACCTAATTAGGTGCTAATTAAGTGCCACTATATTATAGTTCAAGTACAATACTAACCTATCTAGCTTAAAAATATTTGCACAGTAAAAAGAATGTTATATCAAATAAAAGTGCCATGCCAAATCCTCTTAAAAAGGATTTAGTTCTACTGCTTTATGTCCAAACAGGCTTGCTGAATCTTGTAGAACTTGTGTCGTTGCTATTGTTGCTACGTCGAGTTAGCAACCCCACAAGTTTTAGGAAAAATGGAATTAAGTGCTAAGCCCAGGATTGCAGCATTAAATTTGCGCCGAATTAGTTACTAATTCCAGTCTCATTAGATTTTTTAATTTTGTTTAAGGTAGTTCTATCTTGACGGACCTGACATTCTCATCGATTTTTACCTCCTTTTTTTGCAATGGTCATATCTTTCAAACGATTAGTGGTAGCAATAAAATTGTCGAAACCGTTTTTGTAGAAAATCGCATTATCTTCAAGCTTTTCATAAAGTACATATTAAGGGTTTTCACGCAACGTCGTAAATTTACAAATTGTGTAAAATGATAAGTTTACACAAAAGTTTGCATGAACGCCCTTTTAATTCATTTGGTTAAATGCTGTGTAATTGAATCAGCTGTTCGTTAAACGTCAAATAGTAAACTTCAAATATGTATACAAATAAGCGTGTTCAGAGATTTCGAAGTTATTTTTAAATGGAGAACATCTCCCAAAGTAAATTGAAATCGGAGCAGAATGTCTCGGAACGGAAAAAAAATGTAAGATACACGAAAAAAAACAGTTTTTTTTCAAGCCTGACGGGAATTATATGAGAAAACGATTTTGGGGTTAAATGTAGAACTGTAACAATCGCAAATTCATAGCAGTGATCGAACGAAAACGAGCGAATACAAGCACGTCCATAATGGTGGATATCTACTTTTCCTTCAGTTTAGTTCACTTTCGTTTTCGGCAGTAAAAGTTGTCCTGAGCTCAACTCAACTGAAATTTTATGAAAGAAAAATAAATGGTTCCTTTCACTTCGATGACAATTCGGAAACTATTACAAATACAAGTAAAAGCATTTACTTTTGTATATCCATATGGGCCATTATATGGGTTTGCTTACATAAACAATGCTGATGCAGACGTCCTTATTCTTTAATATTTCACAACTTTATCGCCAACTAATCTCAACTCAATGCGATAGTTACAGAACACGGGCGGAGTTTTTTGTAGTTTTCTGAGATACCAAATATATCATATTTCTGAATACGCCTAATTCTAAAAGTCACAACGACGTTTGGTTAAGTTTTCCAAAAAATTTGGTTAATTTTAACCAGCAAAATACTTAGTTATTTATTAAAAACTTAAAATATAAGGAATGTAGATAAAATAACCTGCCTAATGTGTTGTTTTCCATAATTTGCACCTATATGTAGGCTTTTTTGTTTACCATTTTAAGGGCTTAACAAAAAAATATTTTATCCACTTCTCTTAAACTATGTATATATGTTCCCAAAAAGATTTTATAACCCTGAGTTATCTGTACTTGTTATATAGTTTTCATGATCAAAAAAGAACAAGTTAAATCAAAAGACTTCTAAGCTAATGCTCAACCTCAGAGATATTGAACTGCTAAAAACGTCAATCTATGCTGGCATATAGAGATGCTATACAATGAAGTAAAAGTTTTGTCTATAGTACTACATCCCCATCATTTAACTTGTGTTGTTATATGTTTCACTTGCAGAAACTCAGATGCGTCCTCGATTTTGTATGCCTTCAATATTCTGGGTAAGAAAAAAGACCTACGCCGTCGTAGAAGAATAGGTAGATATACTCCAACTAATGTTGAGTGTTTTTCCAATTATTTCTCCATTAAATTCTGTATGTGTTTGTTTTTTAGGAATTTCACTTGGGTATATGACTTTGGTTTCTACGTTATGTTCCTATATATGTATGTACCTGCTGGAATTCTTGCTCGAATTGAAATTCTCCTTCTTTTAGGCAAAAAGGTTCAATGAGAAGTAATAGATGGATAGGTGATTGCATTTTCGCACACAATTCCAATCATATTGTTGTAAAGTATAAGTACACACTCCCATCTCTCTTTCATATTCTATTCTATACAAACTATACATTTCGAAGGAATGAAATGAGTATTTCGAAAACAATACTGTTATTGAGAAAACATTGGATAAACAAATAACCTACGGATAATAATTTTCAATTTTGGTTTTCAGTCTTATGTTTTATTTTGGGTCGATAAATATTATTTTCGAAAACAGCTAGTTACCATTATTAGAAGCAAATTATGTTTTCATACACCTATATATAGTATATATACGTTTGTTTCTCCAACTAAGAAAGTATGCTCTTCACGTCTGCAAAAATTGAATAATTTAGAAACAATAAACAATGAACAATGATGAACAATGATGAACAATGATGAACAATGATGAACAATGATGAACAACGATGGAAAAGTCTGTTTATTGTTTATTAAAAACCTCAACCACTAACGAGGCTCGGTTGTGGATATATAATGAGTTTCAGAAACATTGTTAAAAAATTATTTTAATTAATGGTAAGCCTTTATTTTAAAAAAATATTTATGTGTGCTCTAAATTATATTCTTAAAACAAGACCTCACCAGTGTTGCCTTTTGGTCCCTGGGGGCCAAATGGCCTCCTTTTTCAGACTCGGGACCCGTGGCCCCCACTTTTTCAAAATGATCAAAATGGCCCCTTTTTCTGTTAAAGTACACCGAAAAATATAAATGGTAAATACAACGAAAAATTTCGTAGATGCTGCGAAAACATTCGTTCATTTGCTCCACGAATGTTTGCCGTGTATTTTATAAACATGCATTTGTAAATTGCACGAACGATATTTTGAAAGTAAAATACGAATATTTTCGTATATCTTGCAAAACTTTCGTATCCCTAACAAATAAAAAAAATTTGTACGATATACGAAATAATATTGTAGAATGAAAGATCTAGCTATAGTAACTTGAAAAATACGTTTGTACTATTTACGAAACATTTGTGATTTAAGATCCTTTATTTTTGTAGAATATACGATTATGTTTCTATATACTACGAATTTATTTGTATTTCAATTAAATTGAATTCGTGTATTCTACAAAAATAAAGAATCTTAAATCACTATAGTCATTCGTAAATTGTACAAATGCTTTTTTTAATATTTTACAATTAGATCGTTCATTATACGATTTTCAGGATTGTAAATTACGAATGATTCGTAAAGGGTGATTTTTTAGCTGGTTTGGTTTTGGCAACACTGGTTTTGACAGCTGACGTGTGTTTAGTACCTTGTGTCACTGTCAAACAGCTTCAGTTTGGTTTGCAATTTAACCATGGATCGTCTTACAAATGAACAACGCTTGCAAATTATTGAATTTTACTATCAAAATTCGTGCTCGGTTCGAAATGTTCATCGCGCGCTGCTTCCATTTTATGGTCGGCTCATTTTTGGTTGAATGGGTACGTAAATAAGCACAATTGCCGCATTTGGAGTGAAGATCAGCCAGAAGCATTGCAACAGCTACCAATGCATCCCGAAAAAGCCACTGTTTGGTGCGGTTTATGGGCCGGCGGCATTATTGGGCCATATTTCTTCAAAGATGATGCGAATCGCAGCGTTACTGTCAATGGTGAACGCTACGGAGCGATGATAACAAACTTTTTTTTGCCCGAAATGGAAGTTCTTGACTTGCATGATATGTGGTTTCAACAAGACGGTGCCACATGCCACACAGCACGCGAAACAATGGCGCAATTGCGAGGCGAGTTTGGTGAACAGTTAATTTCACGTTTCGGGCCGGTCAATTGGCCGCCTAGATCGTGCGATTTGACACCATTAGACTATTTTTTGTGGGGGTATGTCAAGGCTAATGTCTATAGGGACAAGCCCGCTTCGATTGACGCACTGGAAGCCAACATCCATGCATTCATTCGTGAGATACCGGCCGATATGTGTGAAAGAGTATGCCAAAATTGGACTCAGCGGATGGGCTACCTGAGACACAGCCGCGGTCAACATTTGCATGAAATTATCTTTAAACATTAAATTGCAAGGTTCAAACTATCGATTCAAATAAATATTTCATTCATTTTTTCGAATTTTTTGTGTTTTTTTTAAAAAAAAAGTTCTAAACCTTTTAAAAAATCACCCGTTATATTGCATAAAAAACACCATCGTGTACTTTTTTAATTATATACTTCACTTTATTGATTGAATATAGGAAATTTTTGTAGTATTCACTAGTTTTTAACATTGGCACGGAATGCAGAAATGTGTTTATCTTTCCACAAAATTAAAATAAAAAATTTACTTACGTTTTATTTTATTAAGCAGCGCATAAAGCTTCTTTTGACCTTCTTTTACTAAGAATTTAAAAAAATTGGGCGTTTATGAATTCCTACAAACAAATCGAACCGGTTAAAAATATAGAAAGAATAAAAGTGCTTAAAAATCAATAAAAACTTGTTAAATGTAGGAACTTACCGTCTGAAAAATTATCTTTGTTCCTTAATAATATATCGAGCAAAGATTGCTGCCATTTTTTTAATGATTTCCAAAAATCGTATCCACTTTCAAAGGCCTAAAACATTCATTTTCGTCAATTATATAATACCTATGTAACTTAAATAGTAATATACCTACCTACCAAAAATCAAAATACAATTATAAAACTTTTTTTTCTTTGGTTTTTTTTTTTGTTTACTTTGTTTTTATCAACTTTTTAATTTTTCTTCACTATACTTTTTCAATTTTACCACGGCGCGCGGCGTTCAAAAAGCAACTGAGTACTTTTCGACTAAATGACAAGGTACAAAATACTTAGTCGTGTCACGTGTGCATGAAATAATGTTTTGTTACAAGACATTTTGTGAAAAATACCACTGTATTTCGTATCCACACAAAATATATTTAGTATAATTTACGAAATGCTTTAAATTTTTAACGATTGTATTAGTAAACTTACAAAATGTTTTGTAGTTTTTCAAAATCATTCGTAAAATTATTTCCAAATTTAATATGTGTATTTCTGCTTCCCTTAAAAAAAATATATTGAGTACAGTTTACAAATTTTTTGTACAGATCACGAAACATTCGTACGAAAAAGCGTTACAAATGTGCTTTCGTAAATTTTACAAATTTTTCGTATTTCTGAATTTTTTGATCTCCATGAAAATTTTTTTTATTTTACAAAATTTCGTATATTAAACGAAAAATCAATCTACGAAAATGTTTCGTAGTGAATTTACGAAATTTTTTTTTGAGTGTAATATTTTATTCTTTATTGAACGGAAAAGAGTGAAAAGACTTGCGATTCTATGATATCTGCACTAAATTTATTAGAAATAAACAAAGATTTGGGAAATTGGGTAACAAATAAAAACCTTATATATAAATAGGTACAGAAAGAAAATTTTAAACAAATAAAATATGAACATGTTTTAAATTATGTATTTAGAATTATTTATTTTTTTTGAATTTGTTTTTTTTTTTTTATTTTGTATGCTATTAACAAATTTTTTTAAATGTTTTTGATGCAGTTATTTTTTTTTTTTGCCTTTTTTGGCATTGGCCACATTTTGAAACCATTTTTAAAAATTTTCAGAGGCAACACTGGACCTCACCATTAAATAAACTTAAACATAACTCTATATTATTGTACACATATTTTTTATTTTATTTTTATAAATTCATATTTAGTTCGGTTTAATCTCAACGCTAATTTTGTAGTGTTTTCTTTAAATTTAAAAATCCATGCATATTTTGTCTACCTTAATCCCTAATTATATATAGCTATACATTCTCTACATGGCATATATCGCACCCTTAAAATTACTCAAAATTTCTATAACTTCTGATTTTTCAATAAACAAATTCAGAGAGCAATTCACGTGAATCAAAAAATTCGAACGGATCGGATAGCAAAATAAAGTGTTAATTAGAAGAAACAGAATAAGACAAATTCGAATAAACCGAATCATTTTTAGCAGAGTGTTTCCCTTGTCTGGTTCCTTGTAATGCTTCGAGAAATCTTATTATATTTTTGCGAAAATTTATGTAAATAGAGCAGGTATGTGTGTGAAATAAAATTAATTATATTAATAAAATAAAATAAAATTAATTAACTCTTGAAACCGACTTTTGGTATTGGCTGCAGTTGTAAACTGAAAATGATACTTCCATTCGATCCAAGTACCTACTTATATATCCGACACTTATATGATACTTGGTATCGCAGCCAGAAGATCGATTCTTGGTATATCGAATCAAAAGTATCGAGTATGTACTCGTATTTACTTTTATGGACTCATCCCTAGTTAAAGTATGGCGATCATTTTTGCTAGTAATACTATTGGTATGATTACATAAATAAGGGTTTTCCTTAATAATACCCGTTCATTTCTTTTCTCTGAGTTTCTCTTCAATTATATCTGATTGGTTAAAGTAATCGTCTATCGGCCTATCTGACCGTTTATTTCCCTTGGATGTGTACTTAGGTTAAGGGCATTCTATAAGAGCTCCGAGCGTTTAGTTGCTCTTAGTCGCTCCTCAGGTCAGCTCATTAAACAAAGTTATCATTCATGAGTTCTGACCATTTTTCCCCTTCCATGCTGGACAATGTGCTCCTAAGAAAGTTTTCAACCGTTTTGTTTTGTTGCTTCTTTGGGAAGAATTCTGGACACCGACGCGACGTGCTTACTTCAGGCAAGAAGAAAAAGAATCACATAATATGTAGGAGCATCTTTAAAATATTTTGTGTACCTATACATTATATTAAAAGCTTCAAAATTCTAATCTAACTATGGTTCCATTTCCATAAAGAACAAGCGCTGTCTTCCAAATCGCACTTCTGTTTGTTTTGAAATCGATTTTATATACAAAACATCAAAACACCACTCTTTTTGACATTAATTATCATCTTATCACAACTACATTATATTGATCCACTTCAAAGAAGTTTTGTGTATGTACATAAATATTATTATTACCCATCAAGACATAAAAAGAAATCTAATCTGACATTTAATTGATTCATATAAAACTCAAGTTCAAATATATGAGCAAGAAAAAAAAAAAAACTTCACACGTCCTTGAAACTGACATGATTATTGCTTATGAGTCACAATTGCTTGAATGAGTGTAAATAGATGCCTATATACACCTTAGAACTCAATGTTAAATTATTTTTTTTTATATTCCTACCAAATCTAATACCTGTCGTTAATGCAATAAAATACATACACATACTCATACATTACCGGTATTTTCAGAATTAGAGTATGAAAATGAATCTTAAGCAGCCTAAAGGTGACAAGCTCTTTGACAAACAAAGCATAATGGCACATGGCACAGGATGAGTACACTGAAGTGCGAATTGTTTGAGGAGCAGCAGCAGTAGCAGCAGCCATGAGGGAACATGGTTAAACCACATACAATCAACCGTAACAAGGACGAATTTGTGCTGTTTTTACCTACTTTTTACACATAGCTATAGAGACGACGAGCAAATACACTTCACTATATACATACATAACTTTCTTAAAGCTCACGCGAAGAATAAAAGCATACCTACTTAGGGAAATACTTATTATAGGTACGTAGGTACCTGATAATAATTTAATTACGACAATTAACGAAAAATAATTTAATTGAGGCATATTTTAAGCAGCTAAGAAGCAACACTGTTGAGTTGAGATCCGAACTCAATGAAGTTCAAATTTAGGGATAAATAATGCAAACACGAAAAACAGAAAAATTGGTTTTTAATTTACTGGAACCAAGCAAATTAATATCTAGCGTACATTTAGTTTCTAAGACAGCGAGTTGAACGAATTATAAATTGTAGAATTTTCTTTTAAATTCAGTATCTGACACATTATAAAAATTACTTAGGCCCGTTTGCTGATACTATACACATAACGATTTAAGTTGAACTTAAATTCTTAAGGGGTACTTTTTCCATGTCATAAAGTGATACTTAAGAAATTAAGTTCAACTTAAATCGTTATGTGTAGTATCAGCAAACCTCCCTTATCATCATCATCATCATCATCATCATCATCATCATCATCATCATCATCATCATCATCATCATCATCATCATCATCATCATCATCATCATCATCATCATCATCATCATCATCATCATCATCATCATCATCATCATCATCATCATCATCATCATCATCATCATCATCATCATCATCATCATCATCATCATCATCTCAATATAATAAAACGACAAACACGAATTTTGGGGGTACCATTTACGCGGTCTACAAAAGCCGAAAGTATATAAATTATATGTCGATGGAAAGGTTTTTTTGCATAGAAGTGCACAAAGCAAACATTTATTAAATAATTTTACCACAAAGACTAAAAAACAATAAAGTAAAATTGCATTATAAGTGCGAGGAGAGCGAGAACCATAGCAAGAGCCAGAGCCAGAGCGAGACCGAGTATTTGTTCACAAACTTATTATATTTTCGTTAAATGCAATGGTTCGTGCATTTAATATATTCGTTAAGATGGTTAGTGAATTCGAGTGAGGGATTTTTTTGGGAAGAATTTTATTTCTGAGGATTTTTTTCTGTTGTGTTGGATTTTCGGCCATTGGTCGATTTAATGCAAGGAAGCATAAATTATGTATAGTTGTAGGTATATTGGTTTTGCATGGAAATATTCTGCAATCTATTGTGTCTCTCGCTCATTTAGTGTTGTTTTTTAAATTGAAATAAAATGTGAGCAAAAAAAGGAAGAATGCTTTCAATTTGTAGATGTAGTGTGAGGGATGTTTAAGTTGAGGCGTGGAACAATAACTTTTTATTCACTAACCATCTTAACGAATTATATTCAATACATTCGACGAGTATTATTTTCGATATAAATTTAATTGGTCTTTATTGCCTACTTCCGGGATGGTCTTGGGACCAGTGGTTCTTGGATCGGCTAAGCCCAACCCGGCAGCGCGGCGTTTAGTGCTGCAGGAAATAATAAAAAGTAGCTCATATAATAATAATTAGCTCAGTTTTTCTCCACGCTCAAGACTGCTTTTAAACGATGATATTATTCTTGCGATTTTTTACTTAATGTTGGAGTATCCACCTCCAAAAATCGTATGCATCGAATTACAATATATTTTCTAGAAGTTGTTTTTCAATTAGACGATAATGTTATTAGCACTCGAGTTTCGGGGGCTGGACGTACTAGTTATTATAATTATAAGGTTTTACAATTTCAAAACATTATTAAAAGGCTGGCTCCATTTGTAGTTGGTACGCTTGTGCGATATATATACCACTTAGATTACGTTTTGAATCATTAAAGTTGACGCCAATTAAAAGGTATAGAAAAACCGCCTATAACAATTAACAATGAAAACAAAACTTGAATAAATGAACGTCTACATATCGTCGCCCCAACATTGGGTTGCCATAAACGCCATTTTAATGTTTTTGGGAAATCGCCCATTTAAAGTTTTGACGGCCTATTGCATGAAAACCTACAGCTGGGATTTTTTCATTTTTTTGAAACGTTATTTATACGGAAATCCTCTTTAAAAAAATTTAAGAAGTTATTCTAAAAAACTTTTAGTTTAAAAAAATTTTTTTTTTAGACGTGTGGTTTTCAAGAAGAAATAAAACGCATATAATTTAATGTTATGGCCAAGAATCTAACTTTATTATGAAGATAAGGATTTGCCATTATGTTTTAAAAATGATTTCGGGCAAGTGGACGCCGCGGCTGGCTCGAACATTTTCCAGCCGAGAGGCCCAAGAGGCCCCAGCTCCAATTGTTGCGCGCGATGGCGGATGGATGCGCACTGTACGGCGCGGCGTCTCTGAGGATGCGCATTATCCACTAAAGTAAACGTGGTGCGAAACCGATCCATAGTTGCTCGAATTACTCTGCTGGGAGATTATATTGACCGAATATTGGATGCAGCGCGCGATGAGTCGCGTGAACCGAACCATTATTTTGGTAATAAATTTGCAGGATTTGCAAACGTTGTTCAGGAGGAATGGCAACAGGCAAACCAAACTGAGCATAAATCAAGCGACAGCTGTCAAAAAGACCAACTCCGAAAAAAGTACTGCCAGATTGAAAACCACATGTTTAAAAAAACACCCTTTATATGTTATTTTCCGTTTGGAAGCATATAGGCTTAAGTAGGTAAATGCAAAAATGAAAATGAATGCATTCAGATATTTAGAATGAGTTCTTTCTAAACATGGAATGTTTTATTTGATCATATAGTTTAATACAATTTTTTTCTTAATTAAATGCGCAATTTAAAAAAACTTGCGCATAACGTCAAATCATTTTTTTTACTGTGAGGTTCGAAAAATCCATTTTTCCCTTTAAGTTTATTTTAGACGTGAAATTCTCACAAAAAGGTATAAATCTGGCATCGTTGTGTAAATTAATGAGTTTGAAGTAAGATTTCATGATTTATGGTAGCCTAAGCCTCTGAAAGAGAAATTCACGGGCCTTTTCTGAATTCGGTCAGTTCAAATAAATGTTTGGCATTGTTAAATTGAAGCATTGAGGGTCAGGAAACTGACGTGATTAGCACTTAATCCAACCTAATAATGAATTAGCCTTATTCCAAATGATTTGCAAATTCAAGTTTTGTATCAAACAAAATACTATATAGGAACCTCATTTATAGATTTAACATTTAACAAATTTATAAACGATTGTTGTTGTTGTGCAGGGGGTGTTAAGCCCGACGCGCCACTCCCAGTGCTGCAACCCTATAGATTATTGAGCGCAGTATATATATGAGAAAAACCGCAGTAGATTGCAATATACCATATACCAATTTAAAATACAATTTGTTACGAATAAAAACAGGAGAGTCTGGAAACTTTAACAAAACAAACTCCACAATAAAAAAAATGACAAATAAACAAACTTCTTTAACAAACAAAAAATCACATTTCATTCGTAAAATTCATATAAATGCATTATGAAGACATAACAAATGTTTTGGCCTTACTTTCTTTTATATTAGCCATTTATGAATTTAAATTCATTGAAAGACTCAATAACAAAATAGGGCTAAGCACAGTAGATCTACTGCTAAAGGAGTAGGATGGCAGCACTGGCCATGCCACGGCCTCTTTTGGCAACGAGGTTTTATTAGTGTTTCTATATGACATTTAACATATTTAACATAACTGCAGTACTTTTGCTTTTTACTTATATTAGACTTCATACTCGTATTTAGGATTAAATGGATTGCTTAAGAAATTTGTCAACAGGTAATATTATGACGTTTCAGGGAAAAAATGTCATACCTAAAAAATGTTCTGCATACAAAAATATAACTTGGTAAAATTTAGAAAAATTCGTAATTCTGTATTATTCAAAATTTGTACGGATGTTATCAAATTTCTCCATTCTTCAATTGTACTGCAGTAAAATAAGATTTTAAGATAAAGAAAATTGTAATAGGCTAGTCTTTATGATTTAATTGTTGCACAATTTTTTAAGGATTCAAACAAACAGATTCGAACAAATTGGAGATTTGGACCATAACATAAAATCTTGAAGATTCTAAGTTGAATATTTTTGTGGGTCTCACAAGGTTGTCTGTCTGACTGTTCGGGTACAGTATATTTTTTAAGCAACAGGAACATAAAATTTCAAAGCATTTACGAGAAATTTCATATTTCTCAAAATGGGTTAAAATGTATTAAACAAAATCAGTAATTTTTGTAAAGTGAAACCTGCCATTGCGGAAAAATCCCTCAAGAGGACAAATTCTCACGACAGAGGATCTTGAATTTAAATTCCATACATTTTATGATCCCTCAAGCGGACGTGGACAAGAACAGATCCAATTGTTTAATTAAATTGCCTTATAGGCGGGCAAAAACTTTTTAATATATTTTAATTAAATAAATAAAAGAAAAGAAACTTTAGTTTTTATTTTGTTTAATTTTAGTTTTTAATATTTAATAATTTTCACAACTTTATGAAATTTAAATTTTATAAGAATTTGCGACGCGTTTCGGAGTGTACCTCCATCTTTCGGCGAAATAGTATTTCGGAGTATTTCGCCAGAAGATGGAGGTACACTCCGAAACGCGTCGCAAATTCTTATAAAATTTAAATTTCATTAAGATTTAACGCTCTTTCGGCGAAATAGTATTTCGGAGTATTTCGCCGGAAGATGGAAAAAAAAATCCTTTTGTTTTATTTATTTAATTAAAATATATTATTTAAACACAAATTGGAGAAAAAACTTTTTATAATTTGTAAATTTCAACCCTTATTTTCAGCAATCCTTTGATAAAGCAAACGAACTAACAAAATTACAACAATACAGCATAGTGTGTGTGTGGCGCATGCCACCAAATCACTGGCTTGTGATGAAATGCATAACGGATTTTATTTCTGCAGCTGTGATCTGTTTTTGTATCTTGTTTCTTGTACAGCTATTTTGTTTATTTTTTTTTATTTCTTCTCTTGGACGGACAACTCTCCTAGACGGAAAAAAGTGTTGCGACTGTCACTGTCTGCCCAGAGGGGGTTTCACTGTATTAATGATTTTCGATTTTATTAAAAACTATTCACCTGATTTTGATCAAGTATGTCATGGAGAATGTTCAATAATCTACCAAGGTTTTTAAAAAATATTTCATTTGATTTTCAAAAAAGATTTTTTTTTTTTTGAAAACTCCATATTTCGGAAACGAATTGGTCAATTTTTACTAAACATGGCCCAAAATCGTTTTAAACATTATCTAGCTGACTTTAAACAATAATTATTCTTGTATGTACGTATAATGTATAATATATATAAAAATACCTAAAAGTAAAATTTTTGATATAAATTAAAAGTATTCTCGCCCATTTTTTACTTGATTTTAAATATTCTATTGACAAAAACATTTTTATGACCATTTACCATCACTCAAACTTTTAAGTATTCATCAGAGAGTCTCTTCCCAAATATGATACATTAAAATATTTTAGGTGTGGCAACCTTTTCATCATGCCATAAAAGTATGGATGAGCCCACATAGTCAGCAGAATCATCTCTAAGCTTTAGAGAGATGACAGCAATCATCATACCACATCATGCGACTACTCATTCTATGGATGTGTCTCCTGAATAGACGTGAAAATAAGAACAACCATCATAAACGCGGTGTAGGTACATTTGAGAGTATTTTTAGAAGCGATTCCTATAGACAACGATATAAAAACCGCATCGAAATGCATTAAAGCAATTATCTTTAGTGTTCGATCAATGGCAGATATGTGTCTATCCAGCCCGGCCATTACAGGCAAGGGGTCCTTCAGTCAATTTCAATTTCTGATAACTACATGGCAGACCCGGACATGGATGCGGACGCACTTTCCTGAGTGTTAAAAAGAGGCTTTATGCATCAAGAGTTCTTACGTCAGAGCTATCAACATGGCCTTTGATGTTATTGAGTGAAGTAACCATTTGCAGAGATACCAATATCCGTTATGATTAAGCTGGTCTTAAAATGTGAGGTAATTTTTGTTAGAGCCGATTGAATGTCATTATATCCTTCGACATTATATAAATGACCGAACTATAGGTACCCATACCGGAAAGCAGTCTTCTATATAAAATGCAATTTGAGCTCTTTATTTATGCCTTCGACGCTATTTTGAATTTGTATCAAAATTCTATATTATGTGGCGAAGCAGAAAGGGGTTAACTTCCTTTTGAAGGAAGGAATATAAATTCATTTTATGGTTAATGCATTGAACATTTGAGTATTTCATCTTTTATTATAGCGGATTGCATTAAACTGTAAAAACGGCATTGTTGTGAACATAGGTACATACATACACATACATATAGGTGGTACTTACTTTTCGTTGTGCATGAAGGGATGTTCGCTCGTAAACAAAGTTGAATAATCCATTAACCTCTCAGACGTGGTTTTGAAAAATAAAAAAAATAAAATTAAAATAAAACCATAAAAATATGAAGCATGAAATATCTGAGCTTTTACTCATTTGCACACCCATTTTATTATCACATACACCAGGCTCTGGTCTGGTATTACAGAAAAAAGAGCTAACATTTGCGATTTTAACTACTATAGGTATTGAAAATGCATTACCTGATTTGACTTCGATCAGGAAAATAAAATAATGTTTAATGTATGTACCAGGTACCTCTGTCTAACAGTGAAGAGAAATAATAATACTTTGAAGCACAAAGTCAATAGAATGTTTTTAATGATTCTTATCACTGTATTTGTCATCAATCATCATAAGATAAAAGGGTTTAAGCTCAATGGAATTTTGCATGAGGTATGTATTTTTTTTAACTGAATTGTTTAATTCCTTTAGAATTAGGAT